>BMAU01016692.1:0-15160 GCA_019973935.1 Trichonephila clavipes
TGAGTTTTGATGATGCGAAGTTGTCACTCGTAATTTAATTTTGCTGGGAAGTCAACTAAGCCAAACGGGCACTCTAGGATTCTTAACATGCCGCATAATGATTCGACGATTTTTTTGCATCATGAAAATACACCGAGTCAAACCTACAAACTTAACCATACAATATAGAGTTAACACCTAACCAACTACGCCATCCAGCCAGCTTCATTTCAATATAGTATTTTAAAATCGTATTGTTTAAAGCATTTCAATTTTTGTCATTTTCTAAGGGAAATCACTTTAATAGTCAATGTAAAATCTGTTTTTGATGTTATACTGTAATATTATTTTTCTAATTTGGTCATTATTTATTTTCCATGAAGCTCTTTTAACTGAGTGTGCTCAAAACAATGCATAGTTCGTTTGTATTTTTACGTGCTGTCTCGTCTTTTAAATGTAGGGAAGTCTGAGTAATTAGCAGGCAGGTTCTTTTGGAATAATATTTTCTTGAATTTTATAGTAATTATAACCAAAATAATTATCAGAAAACAGTTAACAAATATGAATTCCAAAACAGCATGGGTTAATAGTTTATACAACATAATAAAATTGTAATCCCATTAGGTGAAAGAAATGCACCAATTCAATGAATCACACTGTCAACTAGAGATTGTTTATTGTTGTTTCTCTGAGCTGGTAGGGGCTTCTGAAACTTTTCCGTTAAATAATCATACAAGCCATTTTTCAATTTCTTGAAAAAAACATTGATATGTCACCAAACGTGGTGGTAAAATTCGTCGCCAAAGTGACTTTTATTAAGTATGTTTTTGCTATATGTACGAGATCGTGAATAAAACGTGGATCACATTTTCGAAGAGAAAAAATGCCTCAATTATTATAAAAAAATGTGACATCGTAACTCGTGTATATGTTTATAATATAGTGCTTTTAAAATTTCGAAATATTTCATAAATAATTAGTTTTTTTTCCTTTTAAAATCTAAAAAGATAGCTCATTTAACATTACAGTAAAGGATAAAAATACGAAACACATTTTAAAGAAGAAAAATATGTCAACTAAGATAAAAATGAGTAATATGATAAGATAAGTGATTCTCTACAGGAAAGTGGAGCCAGAATATAAGATTAATTTTCGAGTTCTTTTATACTTGAAAAAATATACCAAATCTGGGTCCTATTCTTTAACATTAGCCGAAGATAGCCCTAATTAACTATCATTGATTGTATGATCTTTCTTGATACGCAAGCAGTTTTTCATGCCACAAAACCATTTTGGCAGAGAAACAAGTCCGAAATTTATATAACAATATTTTTTATGAAATAAAATTAGTGAATTTTGTTAATACCCGTTCTCATTTCATATTTTTAAGCAAATATATATTCTGATATGATGCGCTTACTTACTCATGCATATATAGTAAAGCCATTGATGATAAAGAAAAATAACATACTGATTCACTGATTTTTTTAAAATTTATTTTTTCGGAAAAATTTGTTAAAATAAAGTACATGCGTGAAAGGACTATTTGATTATGTGTGGAAGGAAACAGATTATAAATTAAGATCGTACACGTAATGAATATATTATGTTAAGTTTGAATATTTATTTTTAAATTTCTAAAACTTCATAGACGTTTATAATTGTTGATATCAGATTTAAATATATTTCATTATTTCTTCAATGCCAACTTGAATATTTCGGGATTAAGGTAACTTAAGGCACTCGACTAGGTTCGAAGACCAATTTTTCAAAATTGATTATCAGAAGAATTTTATTATTTTAAAGAACATAAATAGGCCTAAAGAGTTATAATGATGAAATAAATACCATGCATCACCTCTGTTTCTGAAAAAAAATTATTTTAATAAAATTTTAAAAAAAATTTCAATTTCAGGAAAAACAGCGTAAAAAAATATATATTGGACATAATGTAATTTTAATTGCATTGATACATTTATTTATCCACCTGAAGTGTCGCAAACCGCAGGTTAAAAAATATTTTCAAAAATAAATATTTAATAAGCATTCGAACTTCACGTTAATGATTTTTCAAAATTACTCTTTATTCTATGCTAAAAGGACATTTATAAAATGTTATCAAGTGTAAGTATCTTAAAAACTGCGGTTTGCTACACTCTCAAGGGCTTATAACATAAGTGTTAAAAATTTCATTAAATTTTATATAATTGTTCTGAGATATCAGTTTTCGTGCAAAAATTATCGTGAAAATTTCATTTTTCAAAAAAACACATTTAAAAAATATACTTATAAGTTACATAAAGTAAATATTAAAAAAACAACTTAATATTCTCCAGTTTTTACCGGGTAATTCCTTCCTCTTCCTCAATTTTATATTTTCTTTTGAATGACTGAGTTTCTTGCGCAGGTTTTTGCTGTTGGCAGTGAGTGACGTTTGAGTCTGCAATACGCTCATTATCGAAAATTTTGTCCCCGTATAGTACTTAATACTTCGAAACAATACCCATTTCATTTAATATGGATATTAATCTGAAAGCCATTATTAAACTGCACAACAGCAATATAATAGCTCCTAAACGACGCAATGTTTGATGCTCAACGAAAATCTTCTTTTGGTAATATCTGCCACAAAATTGCATTAAAACTTTCGTTCAGATTCTGAGTTTTTCGTGTAAACATTTTTTTTAAAAGATTTCTGTGACACAAATCCATATAACAGGCTTTGTGTGTTAAATAATATTTTGTGGCAGACCCAAAAGATTTATCCTGGTACACAATATTTGAAGCTTTAGCCCGTTGAAATTTACACCAACTTTTATCTCCGACAGGGCACTGTCCATGTTTGGCTGATGTTTTGATGAGCAACAATGAAAAAGGCAGCAATAACAGCAGACTGCATTTTTTCCAAATTCCCAATATTGCTTCGAAGTAGCAATCCATGGTAATTTTTGTAACTTATTAATTAAACCATCAGTTAATTTACCTTCCCCCGAGTCCTTTATTCTGCTTTTCAATTTTCAAGCCTTGTTCCAACTCTTTTTGAATATGCCCTATACATTCTAGCTTCGTAACAGAATCTTTCCCCGTAAATGTCCTTCACGGCATCAAAAGCTTTGGAATCCCCATCCCCATAGTCGGTGTATCGTAACATTCTATGATCTTCCGACCTCTCAAAAATACGATAAACCTCAATCGGTTCCATGCTGGAGGAAGATCCTTATGATGATTACACTGCAATTTCACATTTTATTTGTTTCGTCTTTGAATTACATTTTCTACAAAACTGAGATAAAGTTTCAAAGTCAATAATTTTCCCAGTATCAACAGATATTGCACTAACACAACCATTTAGCGAAGAAAAACCACGACGCTGCCAGGTACCATCCACCGAAAAACACAATTTACAATACCATGTATAGATTTTTTTTTAATTGCCTAATACCTTTTGCTGCGTCATTCATTATTTTTTCTCCAATGGAAATAGCACTGAGGAGGTGTTTTTTCTTGTTGGCGGAATGTAAACTTTGAGAGAAAGGGAGGTAGATTCAAAACAGCACAAAGCTTCCTGCCGAAAACACTTTCTACCAATCAATCTTAATCCATAAACAAAACGACTATAGAGTTCATTCATTTTGTCTAACTTTTTAGAAGTACAAAAATGCCAATATGAAACTGCAATTTTGCAGTGCAAAGAAAGTTTGAAGATAATCCAAACCTTGAATCTTCTACAAGATAAAGGCTTCCTGCTGTACACATTTTTTGTTGGGCAACACAATAAGGAAAAAAATACCAATTAAAATTTCCAGATCAATCAATCTGTTTCCAGTTAAATGTTCTGAAATGTTACTTACCCTCATTACATTGCAGCAGCTTCAGTGAACTGGCGGTCATAATTTCATTAGATGAAGCTGTGTGTTGCTCTTTTATTTTGGTTTATTTGAAACTTTCTTTTACGGGGACGATATGAGCGACATTTACCCATGATTTCAGGTAAATAAATTAAAGATTAAATTGAAATAATTTAAATTCTAAAAATAAAGCAAAATAGAGAAAAAAAAGAATTAAAATAGGCGTGGTAAATCTAACATCGAATGTAAACAAACACGGAATAGCGATAGTCTTAAAATGCCGTTGCCAATCGTTTGCAACAAAATTATTTGAAATAATTATTAGCAAACTGTGGCTTAGTAAGCAGATAATTAAAATTTGGAAACTTTTTTAGGGAAATAATAATTAAATACTGCATATGTAGCTCACTTCCGGTCCAGATTACATTACTTCCGGTTTCGTTTTCAACTACTATGACTTATTTAAATTGCTATAATTAGAGTTCTAATTTACGTAAAATTAAAATAAAGACTGTTTTGGAATCTTAAAGGCTGGGGCTTGATTTTACAATCATAAAAAAAATTCAACCTTTTTGTCAAAAAACACTTTTTCAACCTAGTCGGATACCTTAAAATAAGAAAAGGATTTGCTAAATGAAAAAGAACATCTATTTTTATATCTATATCATCTATATCACATGCTCCCAAACCTTTTTAACTCATAGATCCCTTGCCATGTTTTTTCGGTTTGGGGTAGACCCCTGCTTACCTAATATTGAATGCTTGAAAATTTATAACCTTGATGTCTTTTTGACAGCTAGTATAGAGCTACTTACTTTAAGAAATTAAGTTTCTAACTGTAATGAATTATAGAGTTTAAAATCTTAGAAGCACATGTTAATTAGTTTGATATTTAATTTAATTAATACATAAAATTACTGAACAACAAACAAATGCCTTAAATGGGAGGGATGGATCTGGAGCTTCAATAGCAATTTTTCAGCGTTTTATATCAAACTTGTCAGGTTTCACCCTAAATAGTATCTGTTAGTAGTGACCAGTTTGTTTTTCTTTCCTTCTCTCTTCATCATTTTTTTTTGTTTTAGAGATTGGCAACCTCGCTTAAATTCCTTACTGGGAAAAGGAATTAAAAATTTCTCATGATATTCAATAATTTGGGACCAATAATAGGTATGCCTTTTTAAAGCAAAAATTGCTTATATTTGTTTCTAAACTTTACTTTAGGTTCTTCGTTAGTGCCTATGCCTATCAATTCCTATTACAATATGAATTTTGTTTTCAATATGACAATATGAATTGGTATTACCACAGTCAAAGCATTCTCAAAATCTTAGTTTCAAAATTTGAATAAAGAGCTCTTCAATGCTGTATGTAGACTAAAACTTCCTGAAAGATTGTCTGTGACAAACTGAAAAAAATCAGGATCTCCAATATCATACTCCTTTGGCTTAGTTCCGGAGAGAAAAACTGAAATGGTTCTTGTTTTAAGGGCAGTCGGAAAGGTAAAATTTGATTTTTTTGACAATTTCAGATTTTTACATTTCCACATAGTACAGATTTTAACCTTTCTAAAAACACCTTACTTTAACCTCTAGGGTAAGTAGAAGCCCTAAAAACCTATTTTTAAATAATCGTTGAAACTGGGCCACGCCCATTTGACAAGCGTAAAAGTAAACAAAGTTTTTTGTTTTGGCTTAAAAGTTGAGCGTCTGGTATAAATCAAAACATTTATCTTTTATTGTATAAATTGAGCCTTTTTATTATTTTATTTCCTAACCCATTTGGAAACTTCACTGTATTTTTTAACGGTCAAATCTGTGTTTGTTTACACTTTCAAAAACTGCGTTATAATTTTGAACTCGCAAGTATTCTTTAACATTATTAACTTAAACTTTCAAAAAAATTGCTATAATATATCGACTTTACCATGCCTAGAGCATCGACTAAAGTATTTAAGAAACGAAGAGGAGTTTTTAATAAAGGAAGATATAAAAGTAATGATGGTTGTGGTGAAAGCAATTCTACTGTTCCAAAGAACTCTGCTGATGAAAAGAATTGTGCTGATGGTGCAAAGCTTTGTACTAATGAAACTGAACCATCTGCCAGTGAGAGAAAAATTGTAAACATGGATATTTCATATTCGGATGAGGCTTTTCTGGTTTCAGAAATAATGTTATTGTGGACATTAACCTTTTAGCTTGTGTGTTTTTGAAGCTGTAAAATGTATAAAGTGTGAAAAAAAACAGGACTCAGGTTGCACCTCAGTGAAAGTAACTGTGGTGAAGCTGTGAAGTTTCACTTAAAATGTCCTTCTTGTAAATATAACTATACTTTTTTAACTCTAAGAAATGCGATAGTTCTGAGAATTACGAACTGAATACCCGGTTAGTGTATATGCGATGCATAGGTAAGGAGCTGAGTCTGCTAGGATGTTTTGCGGTATCATGAATCTTCCCCCGCCACCCACAAAATTCTCAAAGTACAACCACATTTTACTGCAGGCAACAAGAGAAACCTGTAGAACACAGTATGGCAGAAGCTGTTCGTGAAGCCGTTGATGAAAATGATGGAAAAGGGACCTTTGCTGTTGCTGTTGATGGTAGCTGGCAGAAGCGTGGTTTTTCTTCGAAGAATGGCTTGGTGACAGTCACAAGTGTTGATACCGGCAAAGTTATAGATGTCGAAGTTTTTTCAAAACATTGTATTTGTCCGAACAAAACCAAGCATCTTCAAATTTGTAAGAGAAATTTTGAAGGCTACAGCGGTAAGATGGAAGTAGCTGGAGCCCTATCCATTTTTCAGCGTTCCCAGTCTCTACAATGTTAAATGCACACAAAAATATTTAGGAGATGGGGACTCCAAAGCGTTTACTTCTATTGTCGAGAACAAAGTATATGGTGACCATTGCTCTGTCGAGAAATTAGAATGCATAGGTCATGTTATGAAAAGAATGGGACGTCTTCGACGCTTGAAAACTAAGATGAGAGGTCAAAAACTTTCTGACGGAAAGCCTTTATGCGGAAGAAATAGATTGACAGAGAGGCAGAAATCGACCGTCTGCAAGCATATTATGGTCTAGCTATCCGCAGAAATTTGTCTAGCGTGAAGGACATGCAACAAGCCATATGGGCAATATTTTACACAAGCTATCAACTGATGAAAAACCTCAGCATGGATTTTGTCCTCTGATTCAGATACGTGGTGCAAATTTAAAAAAGCAGAATTGCTTGGGAGACATATCATCACAAAAATAGTTTACTGTGGATGTTGTGGGAGACCATGTGACCTGTTTTTAGGGATTAGCTAATCCAGAATTGCTAAAAAGTGTTTACATGGAGGTACGCAAAATCCTAACGAAAGTGTAAATAATGTAATATGGTCTCGTGTACCGAAGAAAACATTTGTACAATTAGAAGTTTTGTCATTGGGTACATATGATGCAGTTTCCTCATTTAATATGGGGAATGTATCAAAACTAGAAATTTTGAGAAAATGTATTGAGCCTGGTGATTACACGGTACAGGCGATGGAGTGCCTCGACAAACAGAGGCTGTTACGAGCAAAATACTCTTGTTTACAAAAAAACAAAAGGGAAGTTAGGAAGGAAAAAAGACTTAAAAAGGAAGAAAGAAGATGATGAGCTACTAAAAATGCTGATGATTTAGAATATGGAGCTAAAAAATGTTTTAATTAAAAAAGTAATTATACGTTAAAATCAGTTTTTCTCAAAATGTCAATTTTTGATGTTCGATGTTCCTTTTCTTAGAAACTACTGTTCACAGGTATGTAAATTTTTTCTGATATATTTATAATGATGGCTAATATATACTGAAATGAGCTTTTTGTAAAAAACCCCAAAATTTATTTTTTACAAATTTTTTTATGTGAAAAACGGGTTAACGTAAACTATGTTTGATAAAATATTTTATAAATTATGAAAAAATTCAAAATTAGCTAAAAGCTCATTTGAGTATAATGAGAAATGTGTATTTTAATTATATGAAAAATTTCAAGCATGTACATATAACAGATTTTGAGAAAATGTACCTCGAAAACAGCCAATTTAACATTGTCGGTATAGAGGTTTCCGACTGCCCTTAATAATATTAGGCTATCCCCTCGTAACATTAAGTTAACCTCATTAAATGTAGTAAATAAATTTGTTCAATAGGCAAAATCTGGTTTCCTGTTGATTTAATTTTCTTTTCAAATTAAAGTCACGATCTGGTTTAATGAAAGTCACTATCATGCACTCTCATTTACACCTCATGGGCCCCCAAATTATTTCTGATCTGATTTATTGATCTCTGGGGGTCGATATAGACCACCCCAGTTATATAGGAATTCCTGTTCTAAACACAAAAAATATGCATTTTTAGTGATTGAAATACGACATAAAATATTTCTTATTTAAAAAATAATTTTAATTATGATTTTAATGTATTTTTTGGATTAAAATCTTAATGACATTTAAAAACTATTTTAAATGAATACTTTTAATTTAAACGTCTCTCTTTTTCTCTCTGACCAAAGACTTCTCGCTTTTGGTTACGTTTTGAGACAATAGATGGCAGAAGCGTTTGGATACTGTGGGTTTGGATACTTTTCATTAAAGAAGGGATGAAAAAGTTAAAATTTATTTCTTAACTTTCTTACGAGTCGCCGTAGGACTGAAAACTTGGAATTGGTGTATACTTCAATATAACAAAGAAATCGCTCAAACCTGATAACATCTTATGTGTGGTTGCGCAAAACGCCAAAATATCTGGAAAAAATAGGAAGCCCTTCTCTTGTTCTGTTTTTCCTCGTGTCATTTGTAACATTTCGTAAGATTTCAGTGTTTATTATCGAAGACAGGGATGAGCAAGGCAATCAAATAAGAAACTGTGAAAATTGAAATTTTATAAAATAATACTTTTTTTCTTTTGTTTTATTACCATTAAAGGAATAAGAACTGAAAAATGTCCCTTTGTTGAAGGAAGTCTTTTCAAAACATTGTGCTGCGTTTTGTATTTGCGAGTTTAATTATATATATATATATATATATATATATATATATATATATATATATATATATATATATATATATATAGTTTACTCCTATTTTTTTAACTTATTACGATATAGTTATAGAGATGTAGTTTGAAAAATAATAATACAAAAACTGAATTAATATTCTTAAACGAAATTCATATTATAGTTGAGCTTCATTGGGTAAGTTTTAGTTTAGGGTGACACAACCTTCAATTTTTCCAAGAGGCCATTTTGAACCTGCCTCGTAAGCCCAAGAATGTAGGTTCGTTCCTGCCTGGCATCAATAGATTTTCTGGATGGGAAACCGCAGACACACATGCCGTATGATTATTGGCATGCAATAGAGTATCAATTTGTCTCTGGTATTCTCGACAAAATCAAACCACGGCAATATTTATCATCCAACCAGAGCTAGAAGTAAATAAATCAAATTATTAAAAATTTGGTAGTAGGAGCCACCACTAGATGGTGCCACAAATGAAATATATCTCACGCTTGGGGAAATATATCTCACGCTTGCCAAAATACAGCCCGTTTTAAAGAAAGACTTTACGGTAATGTTTGGTCTCCTATTCCACGTGACACTCCTCATATGAAATGGAATGAAGAAGACGTACCTAATCATGACGTTATTGTTTCTTGGTTTAAGTACACTAACGCCATTCATTAACAATTCATTTAAATGAAGTCTATTAAAAATCCATAATTGGCCTGGCATACCTTATTTGGCTTAAATGCGTTTCTATCAGTATTACTAATATGAGTCGATCGAGACCCAGATGGGTAGAATATTTTAGCTTTTATAGGTAGCTTAACAAGTTAACTGTGGCGCTCCAGTTTGAGAGTGTGTCACGAAAATCAAGCGATGACGAGAAAACTCGTCAATCACAGAGTAAATTTCGCTGTTAAAATAATGGATAAAAAATGAATTTATTTTACAAAATTGCTAATTTTGTTACTAATAATTATTATACTATGGGGGGCTGTGTACGGGACTATAAAGTAATTTAGCTTGGTCGCGGGTTCCTGAGACCGACGGTTCTTCCAACTATAAATTTTTACGGATATCTATAGATTTTAGTGACTATCAAAATACTCGGAATGAAATTTAAACACACACTGATTTACTTCTTCCTTCACTGACAAAGTATTTTCTGCTTGTCTTCATACTAAGGAAGTTCTGGAGAGTTGCTTTAGGGTTGATCATAGCCTTCTTACTACAAACCATTAATCCTTTTCCCACCTCAATAAGAAAAAAAAACCTGTTCTTTAGTTAGCACAACATTCGACTCTAATGTCAGCCAATGGTTCTACCATCAAACAATTGGTGTTTACACTTCTCGATAGCTAGGTAACATCAGGCTAACAGCTAGCTATCAATGGGCTCAGCTCCTGTTCAGCATCACGCGTTTGGACAATGGCTGACCATACCTGAAGGAACGCACAGAATTAATTTCATTTTGCGAACTTCAGCCAGTGCATTTCGTGGGGACGCATGAATCACCAAAAATTGTTCATACTTTTTATTTGTTTTACTCCAAAAACTGGTCTGAAAATATTCTAAATATCTTGAAATTTGATAATATATTTTTTTCTCAAGAATAACAATTTAAATAGCTAATGGTCACTACATTTTACGCATGACGAGTATACTGGCCAGTACACAAATTCATGCAACTTCTCCATGACGCATATATTCGTCAATAACAGTTAACTTGTTAATATATGTATTAAGCCTTTCATACGAAAAGAAAGTATATTTTAAAGGAATATATAAAATGTCAACTATTAAAATTTAATTTTGTGGAAGGTATCGGAATATCAATTTTAAAAATGGGTCAAATTCACGCATGTAGATTAGAAGGCTCAATGCTGCTAAGAAGTATTGTGTTTTTAGTTTGAATTACTTTTCTTTCTTTCTTTTGTTAACTGTTTTATCAACTTTGAAGCATAACTTCTATTTCAGAAAAGAGAATTTTACAAAACATTTATCTAAGTACCTATTTAAATAGTGAATTTACTTTAAAAACAAAGATTTTCAGTCGATGATATTTAAAAACGCCACACAACCACCATTTTTCAGCTGACACAAATCCACAGACGCTCAAAATAATATGGAAATGCCCTTTTGGTTAGAATTTCTTTCAAAATGTAAGCTTTCACATTATTCACCAGTTTTATGGCATTTCTGAGCACTTTTTAACACAAGATTTACGAATATATGGATCCCCTTGGGATGTAAAAAAGAAAGGAATATTAATTTTTCTTATGATAGATTGTTTCTCTTCCTGAAGGCAAGTGATAAATGTTTGCTGACAGCAGCCATCTTCCATTTCTTCAGGAAATGTTGAAAGGTCGCCAGGAATGTGCTTTAGGGCTTTCTTCGCGACAGTTGCAGCTATACCAGCATGCACTGCGTGCGAATAGTAAGAATTCGTGGTAAATAGTGTCTGATGCAAAATGTTATAAATAAATTGAAGTTAGATTCAAAGTTATAATTAAATTAAATTAAATAATAAGCTAAATTTAGTAAATACGAAAAAAAAAAAAATCTTATGTTTGCAAATATTTCTAAAGTAGGTTTTTGCTCATCTCTAATTTTTTCTACTTTAATCCCTTAACGTTCTCGAGCGAGTTAATCCGATCGCACACTATAATCTGGCCAAACTGTGCTGCACAATCGAGATTATCTAAGAGTAGTCGTATTTTACATTGATGTATATTTCACACTCGAACACAAGCGATCGCCAACTGCAATTGTGAGACCGATTATTATTCGTCATCGTGAATTCACAAATTTAGATAAAGTTTATAGTAAATTTAGAGAAATATTTTTTTTTGCTAGACATTAGCATTTGGAACGTATATGATTCGCATTAAAAAATTCATGTGCAAAACATTTAAGATCCAGAAGCAAATTAATAGAAAAACTTATACAAAGTTATCACAGCGAGATAAATATAAAAAGAAAACGAGCAAGATAAATATAAAAATAAAACGGATAGGCCAAAATCTCCAACAATTTTTCGACTAAAGGCCTTATCGCATGCGCATGTCTGGAACAACCGTTTCCGAAAATTTTTCGAGCAGCTGTGAGGGTGAATAGTTGCAGTAAACAGAACAGTACGCTTTGATGTCAGCAGTGCCCTATCTTCATATTGAAAAATTACTCGCTGATTTTTCTGCTTTGGAAAACGAGCATCCAATATTATTTCTTGAATTGCCCTCCCACTTTTGCTGACAATGATAAACAGAAATGGAGAACTATTATTTTTAAAATATGATAAGAATTATATATATATATATATATATATATATATATATATATATATATATATATATATATATATATATATATATATATTAGATGAGGCCGAAACGGCCATCTTTACCACCATTTTGTTCATGACGGGGGAGACAAATAACCACCATTGGGTGAAATTTAAAGCAGTTCTTTTAGCTCATCAGGAAAAAGTTGTTAGAAGTCGTTGCTATGGCAGCTGGGTAGAAACTGCTACAAATGGTTACTTTTTAGGAAATCTGCTCCAAATACGTAAAGTGCGATAAGACCTTTACGGAAAGTCATACTTTCAAAGTTTTGCGCTCAATAAACATAAAAATAAAATAAATCAGCTTCAAAAGGTACTGCATTGTTTGTTTTGCTAAAAGTGTTGCCAAAGGAAGATGTTGGGCTAGGTGTTGTGCACTATACTTCCGAATATATCAGAGAAAAGAACATTTTGAACCCTTTTTTTTAAAAAAAATATTATTACTTTTATGTTTTCTGTTGTAAAAGTACAAATAAAGGAATGTGACAATAAAAAAAGATTTTTCGAAACAGTTACTCGAAAAGAAATATAAAAGAAGATATACGTAAATGATAAGAATATTATGCTCTCATCTGCAATGTGAATCAAAATTCAAAATAAAAAATAATAATAAATAATTGACTTTTTTTTAATGTTTAACCAAAGTTACACGAGACTTTTATAAGGATTTAAAGTGAGTTTTCATAAAAAAAATAGTTACTTTTTTAAATAAGTGTGCAGTAAGAGGTTAAAGGCATTCAGCCAAACAAAAATTTTATGCTTAAAATATTTGAAATTATCTCTTAAAATAGTATCTGAATTTTTCTAAATTTATCAGTATTAGAATTTTTTTTAATTTATTAAGTAAACGAATATTGAATATTGCTTACGTATTTATTTACATGCGCATCAATATATTAGTCAAAATTCAAGAGAACAAAGAGTAAAATCCGTGGTATTATCTATAAATAAAAAAATAATAATAAGGTGAAAATAAAGGCGGTAAATGTTATAAAAAATAAACAAATAAAAAAGTTTGAACATTACTTAACCGAATTTATGTTTAGCTAATTGCAATTACTTTAAGGTATTCGACTACGTTCGGAAACGTAATTTTAAAAAAGCGCAAAAATGGATAATTTTCATGATGTTTAGTACTTAGATTAGAATGCATGTATAAAATTGTTTTAAGGGCATTTTGACAATTTTTTTTTTACCTAAATACAATATTTCGGCAAAAAATTTACTTAGAATAACCTTTTATCAAAATATTCTCCTTTTGTGAAAAATTGTTCTATTATAATAATATTTTGCCTTTATATAGCTCAGACCTCTCTACAGAGGCTCAACTAGAATTTTTGAAATACATAACATAGACGTGGGTTTATTCATATTGTACGACAACAGAGGGGAGCAATTTTGAGAACAAAAACGCCAATAATTATTTCAATTGGTAGTAACTCTGAAAGTAATATGAATTTTTCAAAAATTCTAATTGAGCGTCTGTGGAGAGGTCTAAAATATATATACAGGCAAAATATTTTTTATAATAGAACCATTTTTCACAAAAGGAGAACATTTGGAAAAAAAGGTTATTCTAAGTTAATTTTTGCCGAAATATTGTATTTAAATAATTTTCTGTCAAAATATCCTTAAAATAATTTTATATATGTATTCTAATCTAAGTGACACTAAATATTTTGAAAATTATCCATTTATACGCTTTCTTAAAATCACGGTTCCGAACGTAGTCGGATACTTTAAGAAAAGAGGTTGACGAATGAACAAATTTATTTTCTCGAAACAGGTAACCTGTATATCGGGGACGGACAGACTTTTCCACAGTTCGAGCACCCAGTTACGTAGATGTAGTGAGCTAAAAGAAATTCTACAATACGTTTGGACCTACATTTTACAAACCTTTATCTTACGAATTTTTCTATTTAGCGAGGTTTTATTGTGTAACCAAGAACATTTTATAATTTTCTTCGTAAAATAACCTTCAAATAGTGAAGTGTAATTTCTATTAAACGAAATCTTCTCTAGTGATTCGATTTTTCCCCCTCCGTATATTTAAAATATTTCTGTACCTTCATATGATGAAATGATTATTATGTTTTAGTGAAGGCAATCAACTCAAAATATCTTGGTGGTCCACCGGTAGATCGCGATCTGCGTAATGTTCACCCCGGATGTATATAATATATCTGTTTCATTGCATCCACTTGTTACACGAGTATCATCGTTCTTAAGTCATTTAATTGATTGATTGATTTTTAATGATCAATAATAATGTAGCCATAGCTTCAACCCTTTGTTACCTAACAACTACATAGGGTACAAAACCAATGCTAAAAGAAAGCACATGCTCATGTGGAGCCAAATTTTCCGTGCCTACACATTCACCTGATCCGTTTAATATAGTTCTGATGAGCAGCCTTTGGTGAATATCCATGGATTACGCCAATAATGGGAAAATAGCAGCCCAAGGACCACATGCGACCTGCCCAGACATAAAATGTTCTCTATATTTGGGTAATCTTGTTTGGAAATCCACAGAAGTATATATAGATGGCAGATATAATTGACAGATATTAACTTGAAAACGAGGTAAGCTTTCTACAAGCAACCTTATTGATGATTAAAAAAAAACAAATGTAGAAAACATTTATAACTGGGTACATTTGCCCCATTAAACTAAGTCGTAAACTATATGGACTTGCAAATATAGTTTATATGAAATTAGAACAATAAACTAATTAAATCTACCGTTATTTTATTTAGCTTATGTTTCTTGATTGTATCGTATAGTTTATATTTTTTCTGAAAGTCAAACTTAACTAAAAAATGCAATCATTTTAAAAAGATGCAGTCCTAGAGTATCCTCCAATCCGCAATATGACACTCGTTCTAATAAAAGTGCCCACATCCAGATTACGTTTATCTAACTGCTATATAAAAACGCTTACGACTAGTAATCCCGCAACAGGA
>BMAU01016696.1:0-250009 GCA_019973935.1 Trichonephila clavipes
GCATCACTTTAAATTAAATGGCAATATTTTCATGTTCTTTAGGTGGCCAGGTACCATTTGATCCACCGACCAGTACTGGTCCGCGGACCTGAGGTTGCGGATCACTGCTCTAAGCCAGTGCTCCGCAACTTTTTTATAGCTGCGGACCGGTCAACGTTTGATAATTTTACCGTTGCCCGCTGAAGGTGCGACACGTTGATTGTTTATATTTTAGATTGTTTTGATTTGACAATTTTAATTTAGTTACACTTAAATATGCCTTCAGAATAAAATATAGTTAGGCCAAAAATGAATAAAAGTGATTTAACGTGGAAAGTTGCGCAAATCCGAGAGAAATGCATCACTTTAAATTAAATGGCAATATTTTCATGTTCTTTAGGTGGCCAGGTACCATTTGATCCACCGACCAGTACTGGTCCGCGGACCTGAGGTTGCGGATCACTGCTCTAAGCCAGTGCTCCGCAACCTTTTTTTATAGCTGCGGACTGGTCAACACGATAATTTTACCACGGCCCGCTAAGGGTGGGACAGGTTGATTGTTTATATTTTAGATTGTTTTGATTTAACAATTTTAATTTAGTTACACTTAAATATGCCTTCAGAATAAAATATAGTTAGGCCAAAAATGAATAAAAGCGATTTAACGTGGAAAGTTGCGCAAATCCGAGAGAAATGCATCACTTTAAATTAAATGGCAATATTTTCATGTTCTTTAGGTGGCCAGGTACCATTTGATCCACCGACCAGTACTGGTCCGCGGACCTGAGGTTGCGGATCACTGCTCTAAGCCAGTGCTCCGCAACCTTTTTATAGCTGCGGACTGGTCAACGTTTGATAATTTTACCACGGCCCGCTAAGGGTGGGACAGGTTGATTGTTTATATTTTAGATTGTTTTGATTTAACAATTTTAATTTAGTTACACTTAAATATGCCTTCAGAATAAAATATAGTTAGGCCAAAAATGAATAAAAGCGATTTAACGTGGAAAGTTGCGCAAATCCGAGAGAAATGCATCACTTTAAATTAAATGGCAATATTTTCATGTTCTTTAGGTGGCCAGGTACCATTTGATCCACCGACCAGTACTGGTCCGCGGACCTGAGGTTGCGGATCACTGCTCTAAGCCAGTGCTCCGCAACCAGGTTGATTGTTTATTTTTATAGCTGCGGACTGGTCAACACTTGATAATTTTACCACGGCCCGCTAAGGGTGGGACAGGTTGATTGTTTATATTTTAGATTGTTTTGATTTAACAATTTTAATTTAGTTACACTTAAATATGCCTTCAGAATAAAATATAGTTAGGCCAAAAATGAATAAAAGCGATTTAACGTGGAAAGTTGCGCAAATCCGAGAGAAATGCATCACTTTAAATTAAATGGCAATATTTTCATGTTCTTTAGGTGGCCAGGTACCATTTGATCCACCGACCAGTACTGGTCCGCGGACCTGAGGTTGCGGATCACTGCTCTAAGCCAGTGCTCCGCAACATTTTATAACTGCGGACCGGTCAACGTTTGATAATTTTACCGTTGCCCGCTGAAGGTGCGACACGTTGATTGTTTATATTTTAGATTGTTTTGATTTGACAATTTTAATTTAGTTACACTTAAATATGCCTTCAGAATAAAATATAGTTAGGCCAAAAATGAATAAAAGTGATTTAACGTGGAAAGTCACGCAAATCCGAGAGAAATGCATCACTTTAAATTAAATGGCAATATTTTCATGTTCTTTAGGTGGCCAGGTACCATTTGATCCACCGACCAGTACTGGTCCGCGGACCTGAGGTTGCGGATCACTGCTCTAAGCCAGTGCTCCGCAACCTTTTTATAGCTGCGGACCGGTCAACGTTTGATAATTTTACCGTTGCCCGCTGAAGGTGCGACACGTTGATTGTTTATATTTTAGATTGTTTTGATTTGACAATTTTAATTTAGTTACACTTAAATATGCCTTCAGAATAAAATATAGTTAGGCCAAAAATGAATAAAAGTGATTTAACGTGGAAAGTTGCGCAAATCCGAGAGAAATGCATCACTTTAAATTAAATGGCAATATTTTCATGTTCTTTAGGTGGCCAGGTACCATTTGATCCACCGACCAGTACTGGTCCGCGGACCTGAGGTTGCGGATCACTGCTCTAAGCCAGTGCTCCGCAACCTTTTTATAGCTGCGGACTGGTCAACACTTGATAATTTTACCACGGCCCGCTAAGGGTGGGACAGGTTGATTGTTTATATTTTAGATTGTTTTGATTTAACAATTTTAATTTAGTTACACTTAAATATGCCTTCAGAATAAAATATAGTTAGGCCAAAAATGAATAAAAGCGATTTAACGTGGAAAGTTGCGCAAATCCGAGAGAAATGCATCACTTTAAATTAAATGGCAATATTTTCATGTTCTTTAGGTGGCCAGGTACCATTTGATCCACCGACCAGTACTGGTCCGCGGACCTGAGGTTGCGGATCACCTAAGCCAGTGCTCCGCAACCTTTTTTAGCTGCGGACTGGTCAACGTTTGATAATTTTACCACGGCCCGCTAAGAAGGAGATTTTTGTTTATATTTTGATTGTTTTGATTTAACAATTTTAATTTAGTTACACTTAAATATGCCTTCAGAATAAAATATAGTTAGGCCAAAAATGAATAAAAGCGATTTAACGTGGAAAGTTGCGCAAATCCGAGAGAAATGCATCACTTTAAATTAAATGGCAATATTTTCATGTTCTTTAGGTGGCCAGGTACCATTTGATCCACCGACCAGTACTGGTCCGCGGACCTGAGGTTGCGGATCACTGCTCTAAGCCAGTGCTCCGCAACCTTTTTATAGCTGCGGACCGGTCAACGTTTGATAATTTTACCGTTGCCCGCTGAAGGTGCGACACGTTGATTGTTTATATTTTAGATTGTTTTGATTTGACAATTTTAATTTAGTTACACTTAAATATGCCTTCAGAATAAAATATAGTTAGGCCAAAAATGAATAAAAGTGATTTAACGTGGAAAGTCACGCAAATCCGAGAGAAATGCATCACTTTAAATTAAATGGCAATATTTTCATGTTCTTTAGGTGGCCAGGTACCATTTGATCCACCGACCAGTACTGGTCCGCGGACCTGAGGTTGCGGATCACTGCTCTAAGCCAGTGCTCCGCAACATTTTATAACTGCGGACTGGTCAACACTTGATAATTTTACCACGGCCCGCTAAGGGTGGGACAGGTTGATTGTTTATATTTTAGATTGTTTTGATTTAACAATTTTAATTTAGTTACACTTAAATATGCCTTCAGAATAAAATATAGTTAGGCCAAAAATGAATAAAAGCGATTTAACGTGGAAAGTTGCGCAAATCCGAGAGAAATGCATCACTTTAAATTAAATGGCAATATTTTCATGTTCTTTAGGTGGCCAGGTACCATTTGATCCACCGACCAGTACTGGTCCGCGGACCTGAGGTTGCGGATCACTGCTCTAAGCCAGTGCTCCGCAACCTTTTTATAGCTGCGGACTGGTCAACACTTGATAATTTTACCACGGCCCGCTAAGGGTGGGACAGGTTGATTGTTTATATTTTAGATTGTTTTGATTTAACAATTTTAATTTAGTTACACTTAAATATGCCTTACACTTAAATATGCCTTCAGAATAAAAAATATAGTTAGGCCAAAAATGAATAAAAGCGATTTAACGTGGAAAGTTGCGCAAATCCGAGAGAAATGCATCACTTTAAATTAAATGGCAATATTTTCATGTTCTTTAGGTGGCCAGGTACCATTTGATCCACCGACCAGTACTGGTCCGCGGACCTGAGGTTGCGGATCACTGCTCTAAGCCAGTGCTCCGCAACTTTTTTATAGCTGCGGACCGGTCAACGTTTGATAATTTTACCGTTGCCCGCTGAAGGTGCGACACGTTGATTGTTTATATTTTAGATTGTTTTGATTTGACAATTTTAATTTAGTTACACTTAAATATGCCTTCAGAATAAAATATAGTTAGGCCAAAAATGAATAAAAGTGATTTAACGTGGAAAGTTGCGCAAATCCGAGAGAAATGCATCACTTTAAATTAAATGGCAATATTTTCATGTTCTTTAGGTGGCCAGGTACCATTTGATCCACCGACCAGTACTGGTCCGCGGACCTGAGGTTGCGGATCACTGCTCTAAGCCAGTGCTCCGCAACCTTTTTATAGCTGCGGACCGGTCAACGTTTGATAATTTTACCGTTGCCCGCTGAAGGTGCGACACGTTGATTGTTTATATTTTAGATTGTTTTGATTTGACAATTTTAATTTAGTTACACTTAAATATGCCTTCAGAATAAAATATAGTTAGGCCAAAAATGAATAAAAGTGATTTAACGTGGAAAGTTGCGCAAATCCGAGAGAAATGCATCACTTTAAATTAAATGGCAATATTTTCATGTTCTTTAGGTGGCCAGGTACCATTTGATCCACCGACCAGTACTGGTCCGCGGACCTGAGGTTGCGGATCACTGCTCTAAGCCAGTGCTCCGCAACCTTTTTTATAGCTGCGGACTGGTCAACACGTTTGATAATTTTACCACGGCCCGCTAAGGGTGGGACAGGTTGATTGTTTATATTTTAGATTGTTTTGATTTAACAATTTTAATTTAGTTACACTTAAATATGCCTTCAGAATAAAATATAGTTAGGCCAAAAATGAATAAAAGCGATTTAACGTGGAAAGTTGCGCAAATCCGAGAGAAATGCATCACTTTAAATTAAATGGCAATATTTTCATGTTCTTTAGGTGGCCAGGTACCATTTGATCCACCGACCAGTACTGGTCCGCGGACCTGAGGTTGCGGATCACTGCTCTAAGCCAGTGCTCCGCAACCTTTTTATAGCTGCGGACTGGTCAACACTTGATAATTTTACCACGGCCCGCTAAGGGTGGGACAGGTTGATTGTTTATATTTTAGATTGTTTTGATTTAACAATTTTAATTTAGTTACACTTAAATATGCCTTCAGAATAAAATATAGTTAGGCCAAAAATGAATAAAAGCGATTTAACGTGGAAAGTTGCGCAAATCCGAGAGAAATGCATCACTTTAAATTAAATGGCAATATTTTCATGTTCTTTAGGTGGCCAGGTACCATTTGATCCACCGACCAGTACTGGTCCGCGGACCTGAGGTTGCGGATCACTGCTCTAAGCCAGTGCTCCGCAACCTTTTTATAGCTGCGGACTGGTCAACTTTTGATAATTTTACCTTTGCCCGCTTATGGTGGGACAGGTTGATTGTTTATATTTTAGATTGTTTTGATTTGACAATTTTAATTTAGTTACACTTAAATATGCCTTCAGAATAAAATATAGTTAGGCCAAAAATGAATAAAAGCGATTTAACGTGGAAAGTTGCGCAAATCCGAGAGAAATGCATCACTTTAAATTAAATGGCAATATTTTCATGTTCTTTAGGTGGCCAGGTACCATTTGATCCACCGACCAGTACTGGTCCGCGGACCTGAGGTTGCGGATCACTGCTCTAAGCCAGTGCTCCGCAACCTTTTTTATAGCTGCGGACTGGTCAACGTTTGATAATTTTACCACGGCCCGCTGAAGGGTGGGACAGGTTGATTGTTTATATTTTAGATTGTTTTGATTTAACAATTTTAATTTAGTTACACTTAAATATGCCTTCAGAATAAAATATAGTTAGGCCAAAAATGAATAAAAGCGATTTAACGTGGAAAGTTGCGCAAATCCGAGAGAAATGCATCACTTTAAATTAAATGGCAATATTTTCATGTTCTTTAGGTGGCCAGGTACCATTTGATCCACCGACCAGTACTGGTCCGCGGACCTGAGGTTGCGGATCACTGCTCTAAGCCAGTGCTCCGCAACCTTTTTATAGCTGCGGACTGGTCAACGCTTGATAATTTTACCGTTGCCCGCTGAAGGTGGACACGTTGATTGTTTATATTTTAGATTGTTTTGATTTGACAATTTTAATTTAGTTACACTTAAATATGCCTTCAGAATAAAATATAGTTAGGCCAAAAATGAATAAAAGCGATTTAACGTGGAAAGTTGCGCAAATCCGAGAGAAATGCATCACTTTAAATTAAATGGCAATATTTTCATGTTCTTTAGGTGGCCAGGTACCATTTGATCCACCGACCAGTACTGGTCCGCGGACCTGAGGTTGCGGATCACTGCTCTAAGCCAGTGCTCCGCAACCTTTTTATAGCTGCGGACTGGTCAACACTTGATAATTTTACCACGGCCCGCTAAGGGTGGGACAGGTTGATTGTTTATATTTTAGATTGTTTTGATTTAACAATTTTAATTTAGTTACACTTAAATATGCCTTCAGAATAAAATATAGTTAGGCCAAAAATGAATAAAAGCGATTTAACGTGGAAAGTTGCGCAAATCCGAGAGAAATGCATCACTTTAAATTAAATGGCAATATTTTCATGTTCTTTAGGTGGCCAGGTACCATTTGATCCACCGACCAGTACTGGTCCGCGGACCTGAGGTTGCGGATCACTGCTCTAAGCCAGTGCTCCGCAACCTTTTTATAGCTGCGGACCGGTCAACGTTTGATAATTTTACCGTTGCCCGCTGAAGGTGCGACACGTTGATTGTTTATATTTTAGATTGTTTTGATTTGACAATTTTAATTTAGTTACACTTAAATATGCCTTCAGAATAAAATATAGTTAGGCCAAAAATGAATAAAAGCGATTTAACGTGGAAAGTTGCGCAAATCCGAGAGAAATGCATCACTTTAAATTAAATGGCAATATTTTCATGTTCTTTAGGTGGCCAGGTACCATTTGATCCACCGACCAGTACTGGTCCGCGGACCTGAGGTTGCGGATCACTGCTCTAAGCCAGTGCTCCGCAACCTTTTTATAGCTGCGGACTGGTCAACACTTGATAATTTTACCACGGCCCGCTAAGGGTGGGACAGGTTGATTGTTTATATTTTAGATTGTTTTGATTTAACAATTTTAATTTAGTTACACTTAAATATGCCTTCAGAATAAAATATAGTTAGGCCAAAAATGAATAAAAGCGATTTAACGTGGAAAGTTGCGCAAATCCGAGAGAAATGCATCACTTTAAATTAAATGGCAATATTTTCATGTTCTTTAGGTGGCCAGGTACCATGATCCACCGACCAGTACTGGTCCGCGGACCTGAGGTTGCGGATCACTGCTCTAAGCCAGTGCTCCGCAACCTTTTTATAGCTGCGGACAGGTCAACGATTGATAATTTTACCACGGCCCGCTGAAGGGTGGGACAGGTTGATTGTTTATATTTTAGATTGTTTTGATTTGACAATTTTAATTTAGTTACACTTAAATATGCCTTCAGAATAAAATATAGTTAGGCCAAAAATGAATAAAAGCGATTTAACGTGGAAAGTTGCGCAAATCCGAGAGAAATGCATCACTTTAAATTAAATGGCAATATTTTCATGTTCTTTAGGTGGCCAGGTACCATTTGATCCACCGACCAGTACTGGTCCGCGGACCTGAGGTTGCGGATCACTGCTCTAAGCCAGTGCTCCGCAACCTTTTTATAGCTGCGGACTGGTCAACACTTGATAATTTTACCACGGCCCGCTAAGGGTGGGACAGGTTGATTGTTTATATTTTAGATTGTTTGATTTAACAATTTTAATTTAGTTACACTTAAATATGCCTTCAGAATAAAATATAGTTAGGCCAAAAATGAATAAAAGCGATTTAACGTGGAAAGTTGCGCAAATCCGAGAGAAATGCATCACTTTAAATTAAATGGCAATATTTTCATGTTCTTTAGGTGGCCAGGTACCATTTGATCCACCGACCAGTACTGGTCCGCGGACCTGAGGTTGCGGATCACTGCTCTAAGCCAGTGCTCCGCAACCTTTTTTATAGCTGCGGACCGGTCAACGTTTGATAATTTTACCGTTGCCCGCTGAAGGTGCGACACGTTGATTGTTTATATTTTAGATTGTTTTGATTTGACAATTTTAATTTAGTTACACTTAAATATGCCTTCAGAATAAAATATAGTTAGGCCAAAAATGAATAAAAGTGATTTAACGTGGAAAGTTGCGCAAATCCGAGAGAAATGCATCACTTTAAATTAAATGGCAATATTTTCATGTTCTTTAGGTGGCCAGGTACCATTTGATCCACCGACCAGTACTGGTCCGCGGACCTGAGGTTGCGGATCACTGCTCTAAGCCAGTGCTCCGCAACCAATTTTTTTTATAGCTGCGGACCGGTCAACGTTTGATAATTTTACCGTTGCCCGCTGAAGGTGCGACACGTTGATTGTTTATATTTTAGATTGTTTTGATTTGACAATTTTAATTTAGTTACACTTAAATATGCCTTCAGAATAAAATATAGTTAGGCCAAAAATGAATAAAAAGCGATTTAACGTGGAAAGTTGCGCAAATCCGAGAGAAATGCATCACTTTAAATTAAATGGCAATATTTTCATGTTCTTTAGGTGGCCAGGTACCATTTGATCCACCGACCAGTACTGGTCCGCGGACCTGAGGTTGCGGATCACTGCTCTAAGCCAGTGCTCCGCAACCTTTTTTATAGCTGCGGACTGGTCAACACTTGATAATTTTACCACGGCCCGCTAAGGGTGGGACAGGTTGATTGTTTATATTTTAGATTGTTTTGATTTAACAATTTTAATTTAGTTACACTTAAATATGCCTTCAGAATAAAATATAGTTAGGCCAAAAATGAATAAAAGCGATTTAACGTGGAAAGTTGCGCAAATCCGAGAGAAATGCATCACTTTAAATTAAATGGCAATATTTTCATGTTCTTTAGGTGGCCAGGTACCATTTGATCCACCGACCAGTACTGGTCCGCGGACCTGAGGTTGCGGATCACTGCTCTAAGCCAGTGCTCCGCAACCTTTTTTATAGCTGCGGACCGGTCAACGTTTGATAATTTTACCACGGCCCGCTAAGGGTGGGACAGGTTGATTGTTTATATTTTAGATTGTTTTGATTTAACAATTTTAATTTAGTTACACTTAAATATGCCTTCAGAATAAAATATAGTTAGGCCAAAAATGAATAAAAGCGATTTAACGTGGAAAGTTGCGCAAATCCGAGAGAAATGCATCACTTTAAATTAAATGGCAATATTTTCATGTTCTTTAGGTGGCCAGGTACCATTTGATCCACCGACCAGTACTGGTCCGCGGACCTGAGGTTGCGGATCACTGCTCTAAGCCAGTGCTCCGCAACCTTTTTATAGCTGCGGACCGGTCAACGTTTGATAATTTTACCACGGCCCGCTAAGGGTGGGACAGGTTGATTGTTTATATTTTAGATTGTTTTGATTTAACAATTTTAATTTAGTTACACTTAAATATGCCTTCAGAATAAAATATAGTTAGGCCAAAAATGAATAAAAGCGATTTAACGTGGAAAGTTGCGCAAATCCGAGAGAAATGCATCACTTTAAATTAAATGGCAATATTTTCATGTTCTTTAGGTGGCCAGGTACCATTTGATCCACCGACCAGTACTGGTCCGCGGACCTGAGGTTGCGGATCACTGCTCTAAGCCAGTGCTCCGCAACATTTTATAACTGCGGACCGGTCAACGTTTGATAATTTTACCGTTGCCCGCTGAAGGTGCGACACGTTGATTGTTTATATTTTAGATTGTTTTGATTTGACAATTTTAATTTAGTTACACTTAAATATGCCTTCAGAATAAAATATAGTTAGGCCAAAAATGAATAAAAGCAAATCCGAAAAATGATTTAACGTGGAAAGTTGCGCAAATCCGAGAGAAATGCATCACTTTAAATTAAATGGCAATATTTTCATGTTCTTTAGGTGGCCAGGTACCATTTGATCCACCGACCAGTACTGGTCCGCGGACCTGACCTGAGGTTGCGGATCACTGCTCTAAGCCAGTGCTCCGCAACCTTTTTTATAGCTGCGGACCGGTCAACGTTTGATAATTTTACCGTTGCCCGCTGAAGGTGCGACACGTTGATTGTTTATATTTTAGATTGTTTTGATTTGACAATTTTAATTTAGTTACACTTAAATATGCCTTCAGAATAAAATATAGTTAGGCCAAAAATGAATAAAAGCGATTTAACGTGGAAAGTTGCGCAAATCCGAGAGAAATGCATCACTTTAAATTAAATGGCAATATTTTCATGTTCTTTAGGTGGCCAGGTACCATTTGATCCACCGACCAGTACTGGTCCGCGGACCTGAGGTTGCGGATCACTGCTCTAAGCCAGTGCTCCGCAACCTTTTTTATAGCTGCGGACTGGTCAACACTTGATAATTTTACCACGGCCCGCTAAGGGTGGGACAGGTTGATTGTTTATATTTTAGATTGTTTTGATTTAACAATTTTAATTTAGTTACACTTAAATATGCCTTCAGAATAAAATATAGTTAGGCCAAAAATGAATAAAAGCGATTTAACGTGGAAAGTTGCGCAAATCCGAGAGAAATGCATCACTTTAAATTAAATGGCAATATTTTCATGTTCTTTAGGTGGCCAGGTACCATTTGATCCACCGACCAGTACTGGTCCGCGGACCTGAGGTTGCGGATCACTGCTCTAAGCCAGTGCTCCGCAACCTTTTTTAGCTGCGGACTGGTCAACACTTGATAATTTTACCACGGCCCGCTAAGGGTGGGACAGGTTGATTGTTTATATTTTAGATTGTTTTGATTTAACAATTTTAATTTAGTTACACTTAAATATGCCTTCAGAATAAAATATAGTTAGGCCAAAAATGAATAAAAGCGATTTAACGTGGAAAGTTGCGCAAATCCGAGAGAAATGCATCACTTTAAATTAAATGGCAATATTTTCATGTTCTTTAGGTGGCCAGGTACCATTTGATCCACCGACCAGTACTGGTCCGCGGACCTGAGGTTGCGGATCACTGCTCTAAGCCAGTGCTCCGCAACCTTTTTATAGCTGCGGACTGGTCAACACTTGATAATTTTACCGTTGCCCGCTGAAGGTGCGACACGTTGATTGTTTATATTTTAGATTGTTTTGATTTGACAATTTTAATTTAGTTACACTTAAATATGCCTTCAGAATAAAATATAGTTAGGCCAAAAATGAATAAAATGAATAAAACCGATTTAACGTGGAAAGTTGCGCAAATCCGAGAGAAATGCATCACTTTAAATTAAATGGCAATATTTTCATGTTCTTTAGGTGGCCAGGTACCATTTGATCCACCGACCAGTACTGGTCCGCGGACCTGAGGTTGCGGATCACTGCTCTAAGCCAGTGCTCCGCAACATTTTATAGCTGCGGACTGGTCAACGCTTGATAATTTTACCGTTGCCCGCTGAAGGTGCGACACGTTGATTGTTTATATTTTAGATTGTTTTGATTTGACAATTTTAATTTAGTTACACTTAAATATGCCTTCAGAATAAAATATAGTTAGGCCAAAAATGAATAAAAGTGATTTAACGTGGAAAGTTGCGCAAATCCGAGAGAAATGCATCACTTTAAATTAAATGGCAATATTTTCATGTTCTTTAGGTGGCCAGGTACCATTTGATCCACCGACCAGTACTGGTCCGCGGACCTGAGGTTGCGGATCACTGCTCTAAGCCAGTGCTCCGCAACCTTTTTATAGCTGCGGACTGGTCAACGTTTGATAATTTTACCGTTGCCCGCTGATGGTGGGACAGGTTGATTGTTTATATTTTAGATTGTTTTGATTTAACAATTTTAATTTAGTTACACTTAAATATGCCTTCAGAATAAAATATAGTTAGGCCAAAAATGAATAAAAGCGATTTAACGTGGAAAGTTGCGCAAATCCGAGAGAAATGCATCACTTTAAATTAAATGGCAATATTTTCATGTTCTTTAGGTGGCCAGGTACCATTTGATCCACCGACCAGTACTGGTCCGCGGACCTGAGGTTGCGGATCACTGCTCTAAGCCAGTGCTCCGCAACCTTTTTTATAGCTGCGGACTGGTCAACACTTGATAATTTTACCACGGCCCGCTAAGGGTGGGACAGGTTGATTGTTTATATTTTAGATTGTTTTGATTTAACAATTTTAATTTAGTTACACTTAAATATGCCTTCAGAATAAAATATAGTTAGGCCAAAATGAATAAAAGCGATTTAACGTGGAAAGTTGCGCAAATCCGAGAGAAATGCATCACTTTAAATTAAATGGCAATATTTTCATGTTCTTTAGGTGGCCAGGTACCATTTGATCCACCGACCAGTACTGGTCCGCGGACCTGAGGTTGCGGATCACTGCTCTAAGCCAGTGCTCCGCAACCTTTTTATAGCTGCGGACCGGTCAACGTTTGATAATTTTACCGTTGCCCGCTGAAGGTGCGACACGTTGATTGTTTATATTTTAGATTGTTTTGATTTGACAATTTTAATTTAGTTACACTTAAATATGCCTTCAGAATAAAATATAGTTAGGCCAAAAATGAATAAAAGTGATTTAACGTGGAAAGTCGCGCAAATCCGAGAGAAATGCATCACTTTAAATTAAATGGCAATATTTTCATGTTCTTTAGGTGGCCAGGTACCATTTGATCCACCGACCAGTACTGGTCCGCGGACCTGAGGTTGCGGATCACTGCTCTAAGCAGTGCTCCGCAACCTTTTTTATAGCTGCGGACTGGTCAACACTTGATAATTTTACCACGGCCCGCTAAGGGTGGGACAGGTTGATTGTTTATATTTTAGATTGTTTTGATTTGGTCAAAAATGAATAAAACGTTTGATAACTTTTTATGGCAATATTTTCATGTTCGTTGCCCGCTAACCTGAGGTCACTGACACGTTGCGGACCGGTCAACGTTTGATAATTTTACCGTTTGAAGGTGCGACACGTTGATTGTTTATATTTTAGATTGTTTTGATTTGACAATTTTAATTTAGTTACACTTAAATATGCCTTCAGAATAAAATATAGTTAGGCCAAAAATGAATAAAAGTGATTTAACGTGGAAAGTTGCGCAAATCCGAGAGAAATGCATCACTTTAAATTAAATGGCAATATTTTCATGTTCTTTAGGTAGGTGGCCAGGTACCATTTGATCCACCGACCAGTACTGGTCCGCGGACCTGAGGTTGCGGATCACTGCTCTAAGCCAGTGCTCCGCAACTTTTTATAGCTGCGGACTGGTCAACACTTGATAATTTTACCACGGCCCGCTAAGGGTGGGACAGGTTGATTGTTTATATTTTAGATTGTTTTGATTTAACAATTTTAATTTAGTTACACTTAAATATGCCTTCAGAATAAAATATAGTTAGGCCAAAAATGAATAAAAGCGATTTAACGTGGAAAGTTGCGCAAATCCGAGAGAAATGCATCACTTTAAATTAAATGGCAATATTTTCATGTTCTTTAGGTGGCCAGGTACCATTTGATCCACCGACCAGTACTGGTCCGCGGACCTGAGGTTGCGGATCACTGCTCTAAGCCAGTGCTCCGCAACCTTTTTATAGCTGCGGACCGGTCAACGTTTGATAATTTTACCGTTGCCCGCTGAAGGTGCGACAGGTTGATTGTTTATATTTTAGATTGTTTTGATTTGACAATTTTAATTTAGTTACACTTAAATATGCCTTCAGAATAAAATATAGTTAGGCCAAAAATGAATAAAAGTGATTTAACGTGGAAAGTCGCGCAAATCCGAGAGAAATGCATCACTTTAAATTAAATGGCAATATTTTCATGTTCTTTAGGTGGCCAGGTACCATTTGATCCACCGACCAGTACTGGTCCGCGGACCTGAGGTTGCGGATCACTGCTCTAAGCCAGTGCTCCGCAACCTTTTTTATAGCTGCGGACCGGTCAACGTTTGATAATTTTACCGTTGCCCGCTGAAGGTGCGACACGTTGATTGTTTATATTTTAGATTGTTTTGATTTGACAATTTTAATTTAGTTACACTTAAATATGCCTTCAGAATAAAATATAGTTAGGCCAAAAATGAATAAAAGCGATTTAACGTGGAAAGTTGCGCAAATCCGAGAGAAATGCATCACTTTAAATTAAATGGCATATATTTTCATGTTCTTTAGGTGGCCAGGTACCATTTGATCCACCGACCAGTACTGGTCCGCGGACCTGAGGTTGCGGATCACTGCTCTAAGCCAGTGCTCCGCAACCTTTTTTATAGCTGCGGACTGGTCAACACTTGATAATTTTACCACGGCCCGCTAAGGGTGGGACAGGTTGATTGTTTATATTTTAGATTGTTTTGATTTAACAATTTTAATTTAGTTACACTTAAATATGCCTTCAGAATAAAATATAGTTAGGCCAAAAATGAATAAAAGCGATTTAACGTGGAAAGTTGCGCAAATCCGAGAGAAATGCATCACTTTAAATTAAATGGCAATATTTTCATGTTCTTTAGGTGGCCAGGTACCATTTGATCCACCGACCAGTACTGGTCCGCGGACCTGAGGTTGCGGATCACTGCTCTAAGCCAGTGCTCCGCAACCTTTTTTATAGCTGCGGACTGGTCAACACGTTTGATAATTTTACCACGGCCCGCTAAGGTGGGACAGGTTGATTGTTTATATTTTAGATTGTTTTGATTTAACAATTTTAATTTAGTTACACTTAAATATGCCTTCAGAATAAAATATAGTTAGGCCAAAAATGAATAAAAGCGATTTAACGTGGAAAGTTGCGCAAATCCGAGAGAAATGCATCACTTTAAATTAAATGGCAATATTTTCATGTTCTTTAGGTGGCCAGGTACCATTTGATCCACCGACCAGTACTGGTCCGCGGACCTGAGGTTGCGGATCACTGCTCTAAGCCAGTGCTCCGCAACCTTTTTTATAGCTGCGGACTGGTCAACGTTTGATAATTTTACCACGGCCCGCTAAGGTGGGACAGGTTGATTGTTTATATTTTAGATTGTTTTGATTTAACAATTTTAATTTAGTTACACTTAAATATGCCTTCAGAATAAAATATAGTTAGGCCAAAAATGAATAAAAGCGATTTAACGTGGAAAGTTGCGCAAATCCGAGAGAAATGCATCACTTTAAATTAAATGGCAATATTTTCATGTTCTTTAGGTGGCCAGGTACCATTTGATCCACCGACCAGTACTGGTCCGCGGACCTGAGGTTGCGGATCACTGCTCTAAGCCAGTGCTCCGCAACCTTTTTTATAGCTGCGGACCGGTCAACGTTTGATAATTTTACCGTTGCCCGCTGAAGGTGCGACACGTTGATTGTTTATATTTTAGATTGTTTTGATTTGACAATTTTAATTTAGTTACACTTAAATATGCCTTCAGAATAAAATATAGTTAGGCCAAAAATGAATAAAAGCGATTTAACGTGGAAAGTTGCGCAAATCCGAGAGAAATGCATCACTTTAAATTAAATGGCAATATTTTCATGTTCTTTAGGTGGCCAGGTACCATTTGATCCACCGACCAGTACTGGTCCGCGGACCTGAGGTTGCGGATCACTGCTCTAAGCCAGTGCTCCGCAACCTTTTTTATAGCTGCGGACCGGTCAACGTTTGATAATTTACCGTTGCCCGCTGAAGGTGCGACACGTTGATTGTTTATATTTTAGATTGTTTTGATTTGACAATTTTAATTTAGTTACACTTAAATATGCCTTCAGAATAAAATATAGTTAGGCCAAAAATGAATAAAAGTGATTTAACGTGGAAAGTTGCGCAAATCCGAGAGAAATGCATCACTTTAAATTAAATGGCAATATTTTCATGTTCTTTAGGTGGCCAGGTACCATTTGATCCACCGACCAGTACTGGTCCGCGGACCTGAGGTTGCGGATCACTGCTCTAAGCCAGTGCTCCGCAACCTTTTTATAGCTGCGGACTGGTCAACACTTGATAATTTTACCACGGCCCGCTAAGGGTGGGACAGGTTGATTGTTTATATTTTAGATTGTTTTGATTTAACAATTTTAATTTAGTTACACTTAAATATGCCTTCAGAATAAAATATAGTTAGGCCAAAAATGAATAAAAGCGATTTAACGTGGAAAGTTGCGCAAATCCGAGAGAAATGCATCACTTTAAATTAAATGGCAATATTTTCATGTTCTTTAGGTGGCCAGGTACCATTTGATCCACCGACCAGTACTGGTCCGCGGACCTGAGGTTGCGGATCACTGCTCTAAGCCAGTGCTCCGCAACCTTTTTATAGCTGCGGACTGGTCAACACTTGATAATTTTACCACGGCCCGCTAAGGGTGGGACAGGTTGATTGTTTATATTTTAGATTGTTTTGATTTAACAATTTTAATTTAGTTACACTTAAATATGCCTTCAGAATAAAATATAGTTAGGCCAAAAATGAATAAAAGCGATTTAACGTGGAAAGTTGCGCAAATCCGAGAGAAATGCATCACTTTAAATTAAATGGCAATATTTTCATGTTCTTTAGGTGGCCAGGTACCATTTGATCCACCGACCAGTACTGGTCCGCGGACCTGAGGTTGCGGATCACTGCTCTAAGCCAGTGCTCCGCAACCTTTTTTATAGCTGCGGACTGGTCAGTACTGAATAAAAGCGATTTAACGTGGAAAGTTGCGCAAATCCGAGAGAAATGCATCACTTTAAATTAAATGGCAATATTTTCATGTTCTTTAGGTGGCCAGGTACCATTTGATCCACCGACCAGTACTGGTCCGCGGACCTGAGGTTGCGGATCATTGCCAGTGCTCCGCAACCTTTTTATAACGTTTGATAATTTTACCGTTGCCCGCTGAAGGTGCGACACGTTGATTGTTTATATTTTAGATTGTTTTGATTTGACAATTTTAATTTAGTTACACTTAAATATGCCTTCAGAATAAAATATAGTTAGGCCAAAAATGAATAAAAGCGATTTAACGTGGAAAGTTGCGCAAATCCGAGAGAAATGCATCACTTTAAATTAAATGGCAATATTTTCATGTTCTTTAGGTGGCCAGGTACCATTTGATCCACCGACCAGTACTGGTCCGCGGACCTGAGGTTGCGGATCACTGCTCTAAGCCAGTGCTCCGCAACCTTTTTTATAGCTGCGGACTGGTCAACGTTTGATAATTTTACCACGTTGCCCGCTGAAGGGTGCGACAGGTTGATTGTTTATATTTTAGATTGTTTTGATTTAACAATTTTAATTTAGTTACACTTAAATATGCCTTCAGAATAAAATATAGTTAGGCCAAAAATGAATAAAAGCGATTTAACGTGGAAAGTTGCGCAAATCCGAGAGAAATGCATCACTTTAAATTAAATGGCAATATTTTCATGTTCTTTAGGTGGCCAGGTACCATTTGATCCACCGACCAGTACTGGTCCGCGGACCTGAGGTTGCGGATCACTGCTCTAAGCCAGTGCTCCGCAACCTTTTTATAGCTGCGGACTGGTCAACACTTGATAATTTTACCGTTGCCCGCTGAAGGTGCGACACGTTGATTGTTTATATTTTAGATTGTTGACAATTTTAATTTAGTTACACTTAAATATGCCTTCAGAATAAAATATAGTTAGGCCAAAAATGAATAAAAGCGATTTAACGTGGAAAGTTGCGCAAATCCGAGAGAAATGCATCACTTTAAATTAAATGGCAATATTTTCATGTTCTTTAGGTGGCCAGGTACCATTTGATCCACCGACCAGTACTGGTCCGCGGACCTGAGGTTGCGGATCACTGCTCTAAGCCAGTGCTCCGCAACCTTTTTATAGCTGCGGACCGGTCAACGTTTGATAATTTTACCGTTGCCCGCTGAAGGTGCGACACGTTGATTGTTTATATTTTAGATTGTTTTGATTTGACAATTTTAATTTAGTTACACTTAAATATGCCTTCAGAATAAAATATAGTTAGGCCAAAAATGAATAAAAGTGATTTAACGTGGAAAGTTGCGCAAATCCGAGAGAAATGCATCACTTTAAATTAAATGGCAATATTTTCATGTTCTTTAGGTGGCCAGGTACCATTTGATCCACCGACCAGTACTGGTCCGCGGACCTGAGGTTGCGGATCACTGCTCTAAGCCAGTGCTCCGCAACCTTTTATAGCTGCGGACTGGTCAACACTTGATAATTTTACCACGGCCCGCTAAGGGTGGGACAGGTTGATTGTTTATATTTTAGATTGTTTTGATTTAACAATTTTAATTTAGTTACACTTAAATATGCCTTCAGAATAAAATATAGTTAGGCCAAAAATGAATAAAAGCGATTTAACGTGGAAAGTTGCGCAAATCCGAGAGAAATGCATCACTTTAAATTAAATGGCAATATTTTCATGTTCTTTAGGTGGCCAGGTACCATTTGATCCACCGACCAGTACTGGTCCGCGGACCTGAGGTTGCGGATCACTGCTCTAAGCCAGTGCTCCGCAACCTTTTTATAGCTGCGGACTGGTCAACACTTGATAATTTTACCACGGCCCGCTAAGGGTGGGACAGGTTGATTGTTCAATTTTAATTTAGTTACACTTAAATAAGAGACCAACATCTCCTGTGATATTATTACCCTTCTAGAACAGCTGCACAACAAAAGAAAATCCTGTATCCTGCAATGGATACCCGCGCATGTCCACATTGAGGGTAATGAATGTGCCGATATATATATATATATATAGCCTCGCCAAAGAAGCTAGAGACATCGAACATAAGTGCACCACCATCACACTTGATGATGCTAACGCAGTAGCCAAACATAGAATTATGAATCACACTTTTAAAAAAACCCCTAGTTACGGAATTTGACTGTCCCCGAATTATAACATCCACAATTGCCAGATTGAGAACTGAACACCTTAAGGGCATGAAGATTCACCCAGATAAGACAAGATCATATGTTCAATGCAAACACTGCCCAGATCTTCAACTGACGCCCAATCACATCTTGGAATGCCCAACCGTCGCAACAAAGTTACTCAAAATGGGAATGGTCCCTCTGAGGGACTCTTTGCGGGAGCTTCTGTACAGCCCTGATGCTCCCAGAATAGCAGAGGCAGTGATCAAGACTTTCGACGGAATTTAGTGATATCTACTGCATTTATTCATGGACACGAGAACAACAACAACAACAACATTTATGAGTTGTTCGCTCTCTTCGTTCTGATGGGTTCTATTTCAACCGGCGCCGAAGGCAGCACTTCCGCTTCCACCAAGTCGCCCAAGCAGTAGCGCACACATGAATTTTTCAAGGAAGGGGGGTCCGGGGTCGAAAGTTCACCATTCTTGTATCATGCTCCTTTTAATTTTGTTGATTCTCGGGAAGAAAATAGTGTAAAAAACTAATTATTCAATAAATTAGCATTAATTAATAAAATTAATCATTAATAACAAATACTTAAATTAAATTTTACGTACTATTTTACTTAGAATTATAATCAATCGGAAAAAATCTAGGGCTTGGGGGGGGGAGTCCGGATCCCCAGGACCCTCCCTTGTGTGCGCCACTGCGTCCAAGAGTTCCAAGTGGACTCTCGTAGTGGACACTGCAAGATAAGGGGGGATGAGCGAAGGCAATGGAGTAACTTCATGGACAGACTGACGCCAGTCGGTAATCACGTGATTCCAACGTCAATTCAACGTCAACGTGCGATTTCATACTATTGATTTTCCTATACGTTTGTTGACGTCGTTCTGGTATCTTAATTTTATCTAATTAAAAACATATGATATCATTGTATTTTTTGCATTATTCTAGTATATATATTTGTTAAGAAATAATTTTAACAACTCTTTGATATAATTTTTGTTTTATTCTAATTTATTTATCTAATTAGGTAATTGTCTACTTCCGACTAGTGTTAGCTGGCATATTTATTTATCCTAGCTCGGTTGGATCATAGCATTTATTTATAGTTCATGGTACACTTAGGTATGACTCTTAGTTATTTTAGTTCTTAATTAATTTAGTAGTTATTTATTAAATAGTTTTGCGCAAGAATGGTTGACAGTATAGAATTAAAACTACTTTTTTTAAAATTGTATGATTATCGAATAACATTGATATCATTTCTTTAAAAAGAGCTCATACCTATTATTATACAACACAGAGTCAGTTAGGTGCGAATAATATAAAAAATGTCTGTTTGTATTTTTAATTAATAATTCAAAGTCAGGAGAAAATATTTATTCTGAATTTTTTCAATTTGATGATAATTTGTGGGAGGAATGGTTACAAAAATTCAAGAAATGTTTCTTTGATTTTTACCTTCCACACACAAATTATCGATTTCTAAATTATTTATAATTATTCTTTGCTGTTAAAATTTAATATGTCATTTCTTTCTTTAAATTAAAATACAATATTCTTAAGGGGAGTGAAACCATTACAAAAGGGGTAACAATTTTTAGAAATGGTTACATTTAATTTGACGTGTTATTGTCTTATTTTTTTGAAGTACACATCAAACTTGCAAAAAAGTTTATTTCTTGAAGCCTGTGTACATAGAACATTAGTTAATATGAAAGTTTTAGATAAATGAAGAGAATTATCTTTTGGTAAAAGTGTTTTTTTCCATCTTTTTTTGAAATCTCAGTGGCTACTTAAGAAGTAAGTATTTGTTTATCCATGATTTAACTATTTTCCTTTTTTGCACAAATCCTTAAAATAGTTTAATTCCTGAAAACTCAGTATTATGTATGTAAAGGTAATTAAGGATAAAAGTATATGATTCATATATATGTCTCCTGTGATGAAAATTGAATTTTTTTACAACTTCATAAATTGCGAATTGTACATTAGTATGGCTTACCAATGGGGACATTAAACACTCTATGTGAAGCATTATAAGTGTCAGACATTTGAAATAATCCCGTAATTTTGGTTTGATTTATCAATACTATAGGAAGTTCTTAATTTTCCCCCTTTGTACTTATATGCTACTAGCTGATAAACCTGTTCTTCACACAGGTGTGAATTTATATATATAAATAATGTTATGCATGAAATTTCTCCCCCCCCCCAGTACTTCATTATTTAGAAATGGTAAATAACAATTTTCTAAAAAATATATTATATTTACTCGAGTTTACCTACCTACACTTAAAATTCAAATGAATATTTTATTTCACTGTGGAACAGTTATTTGTTGAAAATGAATTTTTTTGTTTACACAATGTATATTGCGTATAAATACTTCATATATATTTTGTACAATATTATGAAGCATTTAAAGCTATTTGAAAATTTTTCTAATAAAATAACATTCCTATCTTTGACTGTCTGATTTACTTAGTAATTATTTTTTAAAAATGTTTGGAAATTTTTTAGAAATGATTGTATAAAGTAATAAAAGAAAATACAATTTCACTATTAAGTTAAAGAAATAAATCATATATTAATATATAATTTTTAAAAAATATTCAATGTAATATGAACTTCACCTTTATATCTCGGCTACTAAATATTATGCATTGATATGCGACACTTGGATCACAAATTCAGATTATTAATGCGAGTATGAACTATATTAAAAATTTACATTACAAATTCAATAATTTTTTAATTGCCTTTGTATAAAGTGCTTATAACATGTTGAACAACTTGTTATAAATAATTGTATAATGTTAAAGAATATTTCATCAGAAAAAATACTATAATTTTCACAAATTCAATTTAATTTCTAATTGAATTTCATACTTCTCTAAGAGAGAGAGAGAGAGAGGAGAGAGAGAGAGAGAGCTATTATTTATCTCATATTAGATAGAGTTAATTTGAAAGTTTTTGATTAACAATAAATATTTATCCTTTGATGAAAATGAATCTTATTTTTATAACACAATGAATTGCAAATAAGATAGAAACAATTTAATACAATATGGAAATATATAGTTGCATAAAATTTCCATTCACAATTTCTACTAGTTATGTCTCTTGACCAGATATTTATGTTTACAGTTAAACACTTGAGTTCCATGTCATGCAAACTTAAAACTTACTTGGAGAAATGTATTGGCGTTTTATTTTGCTATCACTAATATGCATCTAAAGTGTCCTTTTATATATAATTATACTTTAAAAAAAAGAAATTAAACATTATAATACACAAGAGTCCAAAATTTATCTTCGAAACACACAAAAAATATCAGTGATTTTGACCAATTAACCCCTTAACAATAATTTTGAAAAAAGATTCTCTGTAATTCTCTTCGATAAATATCATAAAATTGATCAAAGTACTCTTCTTAGGTCAATATTTGCAACAAACTCAATGCAACAAATTTATTCAGGACATATATCATGAGATTTATTTTTGAAAAAGTATAAAGTAAATCTAATCTATAATGAGAAATCTACAAATTGTGCAAATACCAATAAATGCATATTTGTTATACATATGTAGTAAAAAAATTTGTATATACGTGCGAGAGACAGTTTTTAAATCATACAGTCAAACTCTGAAAAACATGTGTTGAAACCACGCAAATATATTACAAATTTTATTTTTTTCTGAAAGAATTATGAATTGAAAAATGACTTTTTTTATTTTGGTCATGTAGGAGTGTGTGCGAGCAGGACTTTTATATTTAATATATGGACACAAATTTATATTCTACTATATACACATTCTAATTTAAAAAAATTTAATGCGTTAATTTATTACCATATTTGGAATTCAATTCTCGATAAATCATATATTTTACCTTAAGTAGTGCAGCGAATAAAGATTTTTAAAATGTAGCACAATTTTTTTATGTGTAATTTTACAAATGGTAAATGATAATTTGATTTCTAATGTTTGAAAGCGGTTCTTATTTCATCACACACAAGTAGTATAAACATTAACAGAGCTGTAATAAAGTAAGATATTTTAACATTTCTTTATTTTTTCTTTTTCCCTGTAATATTGTAAACTTACTAAGTAAAATAAGTTTTATAAATATATACTTCTTTTTGATATATATATGGTTACATATCAGATTCTTGCGTTCTAATTTTAGATAATTAAATGAAGTACCTCTGTTAACTACTCTGAAGATGTGTAACACATTAGTAAAATTTAAGTTAACTAAACATAATATGTTCTCAATATAACTTGATGTAAAATAAACAAATATTTGCTTTTAAATATTGTAAGTCTACATCTATCCAAAATCCTTTTTGAAGAAGTTTCATTTGTCTTACGGTGTTGAGAAAACATTATTCAAAGAATGGTCAAACACATAAACACTGGGAAGATGCTATATAATCCTCACGCTTCACCATGCTATCAAAGCACTTTGATTTGTTATAATGATATATTATAAAATGATTTTTTCTTTCTAATTATCCTTTCTATAACTGATCGAGCAACCATTTCAGCAAAATAAGACATTTTAAAAAGTAAAATGTAAATCTTTAAGAACAAAATAATCGTACGCAATAGTAAACAAACGACGCCATATTCACCGGTTGACGGAATCACCTGATCGTGACGTCACATGAATTTAGTCCATTTCATGCTTGATCGAAGGCGCCAGACGGCGAGTAACTTACGACCTGCAAATAAATTATCTTTGTTATTTCCTTCGACAATAGTGTCGTTCCTACGATGGAGCCCGATTTATATTCGTGAGTCAAATAATAACGAATTTTTACTTCAAAAATAATAAAGTATTTTAATATCACATGTTCAAACTGAGAATCATAGTATAGGAATTTTTTTTTAAATATATACTGAAAGAATTCATACTGGATGCAGGGACTTCTTAAGGCTCTGGGCCCCTAATCAAAAGTAGGCTGTACCTATGATCCATAAAAGTAAACCGTATATAGCAGACGTTGCCAAATACTCGTATAAACAAGAACCTGAAGCAAATAGATGTGCATGAATTACAATCCCATATACCAGCTCGACCGATTGCCGCCTTTTGACTGAATGAGTAATGATGGTGGCCAATATGTGACGGGCTCATCACGTTTTGTACTAAAAACTCCTCTTGGTTTCTTTGGGGCCGAAAAAGGCACATTCTTTCCAACCAAATCCAGAAGCGAAGCGTGAATATGCAAATTAGAAACATTTTAAATAGCAGAGTAAGCGTATGACCTATTGGGAAGTGATTATGCTAGTCTGAGTTTAAGCGCGTAAACTGAAGGAAGAGAAGAAAGCCGTCTTTGAGTGTGAAGCTATCCATGACAGAGTGATCATGGAAAGGTGGATACTATTCCACGCGAGATAAACAAAAAATATTTAGGATCCGAGAGGATTGCGGTTAAACAAGAGATTAAGATATAATAATTGTGTTATCTATTAGGACTGCATAAGTTGAGATTAGGAATAGGCGGGAATATAGTGATTAAAGTCGCGCTTATTTGGTAATACGTATTGTGTCTTTTCTCACCTCAGATCCGCTAAGTTATAATATAAATCTTATCATTGTCAGTGTTTAGTGAGTGAGTGAAGATTAACGTCGCACTGTTCAGCTACACGAGGGCTTTTGGCGACGGACCACGTAATTTTGAACCATGGTCAAGTGACGTGGACGACACCTGAGCTGGCACCCCCCTCTCCTAACTACCACACCACCCAACGGGAGGACGTTTCAGCTCTCGACAGATTTAGCGTGCATCGCTGCCCTACACGGCGGGTCTTTAGTGGTACTGGGCTCGAACTCGTGACAAAGCCAGCCACGATCCGATGCCTATACCACTCGGCTACCGCGGCCACTTGTCAGTGTTTAAGTTAAGATCTTAATAAAGACATTTTAAGATCATGACATCATCCACGGGTGAATACAAGTGGCGTAGCTACTCATGGCCTAGGCGGTGCAATGCACCGGGGCCCTCGGACTCTGATCACCAAACAAGCCGAACTTGCGACAGTTTCTCTCAAATTTAAGACACAAGTAGAAAAGTTTGCAACACAACTATAATCATGGCAACTCAGTTGGAAGTAATTTTGTACTAAATTAACTGGTGTAACTTGTTCTGAATGGGCCCCGTATCAAAACTCCTTCGGGGCTCTTCTTTAGAAATGAAAATCATGTTATTTGAAAAAAATGGTTACATTTGTTGGAGCCCCTGTAGTTTGGGGGCCCCGTATCATTGATACGGCGATAGTTACGCCCTTGATTGAATTCCCTTAATTTTTTTCCGTTGTTTGTTTAGTGTTGCAAAATTTACTTAACGAAAAGTTTATATTATTTTCAATTTTTTTTCATTTTTCTGAAAACTATGACTTGAAAGTTCTATGAAAAATCTTACCATATTTATGATTACATCTTAAGAAACCTATACAAGAGGCAATTCCTAATTACATTCCAATTTTAATAACAATAAAATTCATAATAAGCTAGTTCCCTGTTTCAATATTTCGATAATGAAATATTGATAAAAATAAATATATTTCAATATTTATTTAACTACTTTTTATTTTCTCGTATGTGCAATAGACTTATGCTCCCCCCTTCTCTGCCCTTTTGCAGAGTTTTCTTTGAAATAATGATAATAATATTGTTTTGTATTTTCTTGTTCATGCATATTTTTATATTTCTTCCTGACTATCTCGGTGGACCATTTTGTAGCTGTAAACTCTCTGGTGGGTGAGTTCAATCCTCCCAAATAAATAGCCAAGTATTTCCCAAAGAGGTTTTATAGCGTATCATTACATTTCCCCTTCATTTGAACCTCAATAAATACTCGAGTGTATACAAGATGTATTGCATAAATTATAAAACTGAAATTAAGGATTAAAAAACACAAGTAATATAAATTATATAACAAGTAATACAAGTATATAACAAGTCAATTCCTACTTAGATCAACAAAGAAAAATTTTATTTTAGCTACTCTTATTAAATAGTTACAATTAATATAAATATGTATATACATAGGACAGAATCGCAACATTAAGTGATAATTCATTTTTATTCATTATCATTAAAGTTTCGTATTGCCATCCAAAACAATTGCGCCAATAAGATTTCAGTTCAATTGAATGCTTTAAAACGAGAGAAAAAAACCTGTTGTAGCACATTGCGCTTCCACACTACAGGTTTGGGGTTCTATCCTTGGGCTGGGCAAGATAGACTCGGACTTTCATCCCTTTAGTGGGTCGATATATGGGTGCCAAGTTGCTTGAGGACTGAACACTGGGGTTTTTGCTTCAGACTGACCACCTGATCGGGACATCTGCTTACGCACCTGACCGCCCAAGGTCACGTATACTGAGATAAGCTCAGTAGGCCTTGGCTCTCATGGGGTGTTGCGCCACTGAGTTTAGTAGTTTAACGCTGTTTTCGCCATATGCACAAGAGCGTAAACTTAACGCGGAGCACATTTTCGGACGGAGAAAATGCTTCAATTTTTATTTTTATAAAAATTTGGGACACATTGTAACTCATGCATTTGTTTATAGCACGGTGTTTTTAAAATTTCAAAATATTTCAGAAATAATTAGTTTTTCCTTTTAAATTGTAAAAGGAGAGCTCATTTCGCATGGGGGAAAAAGGCGAAACTCATTTTATAAAAGAAAAAATGTGTCAATTCGGATACAAATGAGTAGTATAATAAAGTAAGTGATTCCCTACAGAATAGTGGAGCCAAAATATATAATATTAATGTTTGAGTACTTTTATATCTGAACAAATATTATGAATTTGTGTTCTATTCTTTAACATTAGCCGAAAACAGTCTTAAGCGTTCCATGAGAAGAATCGAATAAAATTCAGAAGAATGTTCTCACACCTTGTTGCAGCACCAAATGGATTCATTTCCATCAAGATCGACGTTTTTGGAATGGAACTTCAGATACACCAGTTTACGGTTCAGTCTCCTTCCTGGAGAACCTTTTCCAAGGCCGCTTTACCTATAAAGTCATGTTTGTCCATTCGTATGAAATAGTCCAAACCGGCTTCTAAGGGATTAGAATCCATATTCATCTGAAAGCAAAGAAGTTTTGAACTGTTAGGTACTGAATATATTAATTTCAATGCAACTGAGGCATTCAATATTTTTTTAACACTGAAAATATATATGTTTTCCTCTTTTAAGAAGATTAACTTTTAAAATTATTTTTTACTGAGGTTGCTGCAAGAATACATATTTTAAGTTGTTCATTTAACTCAACATGACAGTAAATTTTATCACTGGTGAACGAATTTAACTGTAACATCAGATGCACAGCAATGTTAAAGATCTAAATTTGCGAATATATATATATATATATATATATATATATATATATATATATATATTGTTACGAATTTTGTGTAAATAGTGTAATAATTTGTATTTGGATGTGTAATGCATTTACATTACTCTATGTTATATTTGTTTTATGTTAAAATTCTAATATTCACAAGCAACATCGTCCCTTACGTTATAATGGCTATTCAATTCGAACTTGGCGAGATGGCGATAGAGCTAAGTTGGCATCGTATTTGGCCACCTAGTTGGCGAGTTCGGGACCCTTTGGATTCTTCTAGAAATTAGTGGAGAAATCCACTTATTTTTCGATGTATGATGTAAGTGGATTTTTCTCGAAGTATCCGCTGGGTATATAAGTAGAGCGATGGCCACCCAAACGAGTCAATCTCGTTTCAACCAGCGATCAGTAAGTAAACTTGCCTTGGCTGTGGTTACCGATTAGCTCGGCTATGCTTGTGAATAATCTTTAACATACGTGTATTTTAAACACTGAAAATTGTGTTTGAGTGCTTATGAAGGTGTGAAGGCTTTCTAGAATTTATTCTGTGAATATTGCCGCTGAATCCTGTAATTCAAGGATTGGAATTTCGTTAATAAATTCTGATCGCTCCTGAAGAACTATCTTGTACTTTGTGACTGATTTACATAAAATCCTCGAGCCCCAATCGATGGAACAATATACTAGTAGGATTCAAAAGTTCCCAGACTGAGACTATAACGTGGAAACGTTTTGCAGTAGAACGACTACAATAACATTTCTGAGTTATTGCATTCTTCCTGTTTTCTAAAAAATATTGTTCCAAATCACGAGGTCGGTTGGTCGCCACGGAGTCGTATTTTGTAAGCGCATGTATTTAGTCGTCGGCATTTGAAAGAAATTGCGTTTGTTGAACGGGTAATGGATATTAATTTTTTTTATGTTCGCTTGGGAAAAAGGGCTACGGAGACTTACGAAATTTTGAAGCATGTGTAAGGCTTTGATACATTATCGCGAACGCAAGCTTCTGAGGGGCATCGAGGTTTCAGAAGAGACAGGGAAAGTGTCGACGACGGCAAACGCTCTGGAAGTCCTCAGACTTTCCTCACTACTGAAAACACCAAAAAGATTCTAGGGTCCCAAAGCCTGATGTTATGGTATTGCAGTCAGTGCCGATGTATCCACTGTGCGCTTGAGGCAGACACTCAGGGGCCCAGATAAGCTAAAGTTAACCAGATTATCTGGTTATAAATTTCGATCCACCAGCGCCAAGGGGGGTCTGTAGATCTTCTGCACCCTGGGCCTGAAATGAGTTTAAACCGGCATTGAATGCAGTCCTTTGTAAGATCCGGCTTGGGGACCAAAGTCTGACCTTGCAGGGGGCCCCTAATATTCTCCGTTACGCCACTGCTGATATATATTTGAAATTGCTAACCATGTTAGTAATAATTTCTTGAAATAATAAACAATACATTAACAAAGTTTTTAATAATTCTTGTTGAATTTGCGGTAAAAGCTAGTTATACGAGATAGCTAACTCAAACATTAATATTGATACCAACTTCGGCTAAGATGAAATTTTCTAAAGTTATCAAAGATGTCTTTATTACGATTATACTTCTCTTTTCTTACCATGTCTCGACGCTAAATCGCCAAGTCATCGGGATACCTCGCCAAGGTAACAAGTAAATTATTATCAAATGATTTTCATTTTATTTACTACACTATGATACAGGCAGATGAGCTTGGAAACGACATCGGCGATAACGCAACACCGATCTTGGCGTTCGTATGCCTAAGTGTGACCACTATTTTAAGGATATATATGTATATATATATATTATTTCTAATGGGCTGCGGATTGGTGCTTTACCTTTGCAGACCTAGTACATTCGCCGGAATCTGGTATCCCTCTTTAGTGCGGCACCATAGAGGCGGATACCAATCACCACAAGTTATTTTGACTACCAGTTTTCTCCCCAGAGGGAGGCATCTGACGATGCGAACCTGAACTAAGATTTAATTTTGCCGAGAACACCCAAGTCAAACAGACACTCTAGGGATCTTTTACATGCCGTATGACCATACGACATGGCTACTGTCGATTTTCTGCATCATGAAAATCCACCGACTAGTGCCGGAATCGAACCTGCAACTTTAGGTGCAGAAGGCCAGCGACATACCAAATGCTCGCCAAATCAAAACATCGCCATATTTTGCCATCGAATGCATTTGTGAGTGTACGTAAACATCTTTCCGTTCTTGACTGCATATCGCTGTATTTGGCGACGTCCTTTCATTTGAGGAAGTGGTCGACGGTATAACACATAATTACTTTTCTTTTTAAAATTGTATTTGAAACATTATGAATATACATTTAGCCGTAATCTCATAAGATTTGTAACCTAATGAATTTTTTTGCAGAGCTACGAAACGGATAAGAATCACTTATAAACTGAGAATTTACCTCTGCATCCCACATGTATGCGAAAACCTTTTTTTAGCCTGAGAATATTCAGAGCATAAATTCCCAAATCTCCTATCTTGAACTCGGCTCCTGCGTCTAGTAGTTCTTTCTCGCCCCCATCCTAGTTCCAGAGCTAAGACCTCTCTACAGAGGCTCAACTAGAATTTTTGAAATATATTACTTAGAAGTGGGTTTATTCATATTTTACAACACACAACAGAGGGAAGCAATTTAAAAAAAAACCGCCAATAATTATTTCAATGGATGGTAACTCTAAAAATAATGTGAATTTTTCAAAAGTTCTAGCGATTCTAGTCAATTCTAGTCAAAAATTAAAATACAATGTATAATTTCCAAATATTTAATTACGCATAGTATCTGTATGTACTAGCATAAAAGGAACAATAAAATAAATAAATAAAATTACAACATATATAAAACACTTTATACCAAAAGTTTGTTAGTATATTTTTGTAATAATTATATTAAGCAAAAAAAAAAAAAGTTTTCGATGACTTAATAAACAAGAGTTTTTAACTTATTTCTTCAAGACACTTGGATGAATAATTTCAAGTAGAAATTCTGCAAAATATAGGGGGTAATTTAAAGATAAAGATTGTACGAATTTGTTTCCCTAAGAATGTGCAAAGAAATTCAGGAGCCTTCAAATAACATAAATTTGGATATTATGAGCTTAGAAAAAAAGGGCCATCTTAAAAATTTTAAATAGCGCATTATTTTCTTATGAAAATAAGTATATTAAAAAATTAAGTAGATGTATCTAATTTTTTTTAAAATAAAGTTCAAAATGTTGCAGATATTCCGAAGTAGTAATAATCAAGAGAAAAAAGGAATTCAAACTTTATGCAATTTTTATTATTGAGCTTAAAAGTACAGAATTACGTCATGGTTGTAATAAATATAGAGATGCGTGTATAGAGCTCGTGACGGCCTTTATCGCGCCTCCTCACTAATCCTCTTGGGGAATCTTTGGGGCCAGAATGGCATTATTTCAATCCAACTCTATCAAGAAAGTACCGCGATATACAGATTAGTAAATAGATATATAAGGGAGTTTTAGCATTTGCGAGTTAGCTGAATAGAAGTCGGATAGAAGCCGGAGAGTAGAATGGTAGTCGAATATTAGTAGAATGGAAAAACTATTTTAGATGAATAATAGAAGAAAGACAGATAGCTGAGATATGGACCGCCGTGAGATATTAGTAAGACATTTAATACAAAAGTATAATTATAGAATGGAATTTAGTGTTTTAAGGAATGTATATATATATATATATAAATATATATATATATATATATATATATATATATATATATATATATATATATATATATATATATATATATATATATATATATATATATATATATAAGGCGGATAAGGATTCTTAGGATAGCTTTTCATTAAGATGTAATGTAAATGTAAATTTTAATGGCGCAAGGGCCAACTTTGGCCAAGCTGCGCCATTTTTCATAAAGATAGTGATTAGGATTCCAGGCGCTATTTACTTAGAATTGATAATTACGTAGTATCTTTCTAGATCATAACCCTCAGATAAGACATGTTACGTTGATTAATATATATATTTAGGTAATAATAAATTGGATTTGATATGGAGCATTTGGGTGATCAATCATTTATTCCTACAGATATAGGTCACGTGGAGGAGGAGAATATACCCCCGGGCCGGGGGGGGATATCACAAGCTTCATAGGACAAATAAAAAAGTCCAGTTAATTTTTATTCTTTACAAATTTAGGAAACTTATATTTGCATATGATTGCTAAGTATATTAACCTTTATATATTGCTCTCATTTTTGTATCATGTCCACAAAATTCAATGGTAATTTAGTACCTAGATATTATGTAAGACAGTAGTGAATGTGGTATGCTATAAATAATACCATATATGATATTTTACAATTAAAAAAATTACAAATAAAATGTTTTTTAAAAAAAAATAGTTTTTTTACTACTTATTCTTATTTTAATTTCTAAAATTAACCAGATGCTGTTTATCATATTTTTGTTGGCTATATGATCTATAAGAAAATCTAAATTTAATGATATCATTTTCAAAAAATTGGCAATGATATCTAAAAAAGCTAAATCGTGTTGATTAAAACATTTATTTTTGTTTTGCAAGGAGAAAAGTGATTTCTCTTAAACACATTCTTTTTTTTTTCAAATTTTCACATTCTAAAATTTTACAGTTGAGATAAAATATTTTTCAAATAATTTTTCGAGTTTTTGAGATTTAAATGTTTTTAAATGTTTATTAACTTTTATTAGAAAACAATGAACTAATGAGCACATAAATTTTGACACCTCATAAGTGTATGAATGGAAACTATATTGTAATTTTTACATGGATATTTAAATTTTGTCAACTATAATTTTTGATATAATTGTAGTTGAATATAGTTCAGATATTGATATATAAATTAAAAAAATCGAAATCACATTCATTCTCATTGAAAATAATGTTTATATTTTATATCTTGTTAAGAAAAAAAAATCTATACAGATTGTATCTTATTTACAGATAAATTCTACAAAGTAAATTCGAATAGTTGCGTTGGTCATTACTCAAGTTTTATTTTAAATTAGCATTATTAAGGTTTGACTTTATAAAATCTTGAAAATTATTATATTTTCTTATGAGGATAAAAATTTAAAGGATTTAAATAGCTGTATCTGATTTTTTTTTCGATCATAAAAATTTAAAATGCCGCTGCTATTTCTGTCTAAGTAATAATACAATAAAAAGGAATTTTTTAACTACAGAAATTTTTTTTGGCTATGGGGAAATCAATACTATTTACTTTTTTTCTGAAATAAATATAGATAAACATACTAAAGTTTAAAACGGCAAAAGAAAAAAAATCAGATAATTTTTTTAAAAAAAATTAATTTAGGAGAAATATATAATTGTTTCAAAGTTAAGCTACACACTTTTTGTACCCATCCGCATAACTCAATGATACTTCATTTTTTTATATATCCTTACTAATATTATAAACGTGTGAAAGTTTGTATGGAGATGTTTGGTACTCTTTCACGGAAAAACAACTGAATGGATTTTAATGAAACATTACAATAATACAGCTTATACACATCAGAATAACACATAGGCTATAATTTATAAATATATTGTGTGAAGTTTCCAAAATATAACAATAATTGTCAAGAAAGTAGGAAAACATTCTGCCATCTGCAGAAAAAGCCCGCGACAGCATATATCTATCTTTTTTGTGTGAAGCAAAACTTTCCCTTTTGTTTTGTCTACGCCATCCCTCAGTGCGAGCTCGTTTTTAATTTATTCCGCTGATTAGTGTAATCACTATTTTTTTATTTCATAATAAAACTAGATTTTGAAGTCGCCCAGCCAGTATGGTGGCTATGACCCTCGGCTTGTCACCGAGTGGGTTCGGGTTCGAATCCCGAGTAAGACTTGGTTGTATCTTCTTCGGGAAAGAAGTCGGTCTTTCACCTGAAATGGATTCCCGTCTCGAAAGGAACAGCAGTGCACCTCTTCTTGTTATATGCTGGGATCATCGTTTGTAATAAAAATCTGTATTCTTCTGTGGTTGTGTTATATGTGTCTGTTCATCTATCTCATGTCTTTCGTATATATCCCAGGAAAAAAACACACGACAACAACAACTAGATTTTGAAGGGAGTGGTGGTGGCAAGATTTTAACATAAAATAAATACAACAGAAAGTAATATTAATATATTAAATGTATTACACTTCCAGATATAAATCATTTACACTATTTTAAGCGTTCATTACAGAAAATTTGCAACAATGTGTTACTTTGCAGTGCAGAGATCAGTTTAGGAAGGTGTTTTCAAAAACCGACTGACAAGAGAGTTACCGGAAGTTATAAATAAATAAAAATGCCTTTTATCAGCTACAGACTTAAAATTTAACAAATATGTTGGGTTTTTTTGTTCAGCTGAGATATGCAAAGAGCTTTTTTTGTTTAATTTGCAATTAAGGTAAAATTAACTCATTAAAAACTTCTTTATCCTTCAATCTGTATTGTTTAATTTTTCAATTTACCCGTGCGAAGAACGGGTATACCAGGTGGTTAAATAATAATAGAATCGAATTTTATCTAATATTGTGGTATTGTGTATTCTTGTTTAGTCCTAGTCATAAATTTTTCTATTCTAATTATTTCGTTGAGGAAAAACATATAGAAATATATTTTTTTACATTTTCAATTGACTTGAGCCGTCTTTTGGATTGGAGATCAGGGCATATTGTCACTTTTTATTTGTATAGCTGTGCTAAATATATTGATACTATAAAGTGTCTTGTCGAAAGAGCATTGAGATGTATTTGGAAAGGAAAATACCGAAAAAAATATTCATTTATATTTTAGAGATTGAAAAACCCTTATGGTCTCTAGTGTAGACTGTGCAACAGATGTTTTGCTTGTTATTAGAGTATAAAATAAAACTGAGGCAGAGGAAATTAGCTTATTCCCTTTCAGCTCTATATATCAAGTAAAAAATCGTCGTAAGTATTGTTAAAAGTTTAAATTCAAATATATATATATGTCTTTTACATGTATATTTTCCAATTAAAGATTTCAATGTTCTTTTTCAAAATAATTTTTAATATAAATTTTAAATAATTTTTTCATAGTATCACTTAATCCAACCTAGATGTTCATTTTGCAGAACCAGAAAAATTAAATTTCCTTGCTTCGATGTTTTAATATTTTTCTTACCATTATTGAGGAGTGCAATAAACAAATTGGATAAACATTTTTTATTTGAATTTTTCAAGCACATTTCTTCTTTTATTATACTATTTTCAATATATTTTGTTTACACTACGTTACTCTCCATTGCATTGAAAAATACTAATTTTCTTGAAAATATTGCGTTATGTTTATAATCATGCTCACATTATGTTTTATTTGTACGAAATACTTTAAAAGTTGAATGATTTAAGAGATTTTAAGTATTTTTTTCTTTCACTTTTATAATTTTTATTTGATTATCATAAAAGTTACATCTTTTATGGTTGAAGTATGATAAAGCTACAAAATTTTTGTTTATATATTTCTAATTTATATTAAGATTAATCAAAAAGAATCTTAAAAGCACTTTATCTTTAGTGATTATATGAAATTGCTTAAGAAAACAGTGATTATATTCACATAAAGGACAGAATATTTTTGAAATAAAACAGTGATTGATAATTCTAAAGGTCAACATACTTTTACTGTTATACAGAACATACACAAGAATTTTAGTAGATTATTTTCAAAACTTTTTAAGCAATCGTTGTCCCCGTTTGAGATTTTCGAAAAAAAAATCATTTCTAGCAAAACGCATTTTAAAGTTTGACAGGACACCTCCTTTTACTTAAACACTTGTAGTTTTTGTTCTAGTGAATGGAAAATAAGAAACTTGGTAGTTTTATTAAACTAATAAGATAGCCTATAAGATAAAATCACTAAAAAATTGTCAATTTTTGAAAAAAAAAAACACATGATTTTAGGGTAGTTGGATACCTTAAAAAGACATATAAAGTAACAATAAAAAAATTAAGTATTAAAATTATTATTAAACGAATTAATATAATTATGAAAAAGTTTGTTTCGTGAACAAATAAACCGTTGAAAGCGTAATTTTTTTTCGTTCCGGTTCAACTAAAAACAATATATCGTCGTTCATTTCCGGTTTTCGTTCTGCGCAAAATAATAGTTTCGAATGAATTATTTAATTTTATGTTAATTCTTTTTTTTTACTAAAAATATAATTCTATCACAAGCGAAAAATGGGATTCTATCGCAATTTAGAAGATTTTATTCTTTTGGTAATTGGTTCACTATGCGAATTAATACAATTAACTAGTTTGTACAATACAAGTAGTTAACAGAGAACGGTGAGCACACAACACAAACACACACATTGGTATTGTTATTCATTATCAAAATGGTATTTGGCAACCAGTTTTATAATTATGTCACGACGTTCACATTTTGAACACTGCCTTGCAATAATTACGCAAAAAAAATATATTTATCTATTTCTGTAACATACGAAAATTGCTTAACCGAAATAAACCGAGATCTTTTTCGGATCAGTTCCGGTTTTCGTTCCGACCAAAATTAAGTTTTTTCCCGGTTTTTAGTTCAGTTCCGGTTCGAAGCCTTAATTGAAACCTCACTTTGGTAAATAATTTAAAGATGGTCTTAAAAATATTTATAGCTGTGAGTTGTTTAATCGGAAATAATTCTTGCCAACGATATTCGAAATTCATTTTCTTTATATTTTGATGTTCAAAATTTATTGAAAATGCAACGTAAATATTACTAACTTTGCATGCAAATCTTGATCATTGCGCGCAAAATAAATTATTGTTGTTGTTTTATATGTCCAAATTGGAGTGATTGAATATTAACGTTGCACTGTTGAGCTACTCTAGGGCTTTTGGCGACGGACCTTATAATTTTGAACCACGGTCAATTGATGAGGATGACACCTAAGCTGATACCCCCCTCTCTTAACTTCCACACGTCATCAATGGGAGGACATTTGAGCCTCGATGGATTTAACGTGCATCATCCCTCTACAAGATGGGTATACAGCGGTACTAGACTCATAACACACCCTCCACGAGTTCATTACCTTGATCACTAGGCTACTCCAAAAATAATTTTGAACCATGTTCAAGTGACGAGAATGACACGTGTGCTGGCATTCCTCTCTCCTATCATACCACACCAAATCCAAATCAATTCGTTTGCATCTCAGATCACTTGCCAAAGAACATATACTGTATCAGTACCCAAAACAAACAGCTTAAAACAGTGCTTGTCAAATTTTTAGTATTTGCGACCCAATATTCAGTCAGAATTTTCATCGCGCCCCCTTTCCATATAATAACAATGTATTGAATTCAATGATACTATACTTTGAAGCAAAAGCTACAGTACGACTTCAACCTCTTAAGTGCCACCGACGTATATAAACGTCTCACTCAGTCAAAGCGTTAATTGCCCCGGACTTATATATACGTTTTTCGAAGTACGAACTTGTCTCTGAACTACTATGCATAAAAAATTCCGAAGGCTTTGGAATGCAAAAAAAGGACAGTGACAGTATTTTCGAAGGATTTACTTATTTCAGAGAATTTGTTTATTTATTCCTTCCTCCCCCCCAACGTGGAAGACGGTGGCATTGGGGAAGGAATCGCATAAATTTTAATCCGAAGTAAAATAATTAATTTTGGACCGTCTAAATTGTCAAAATAAGTGTTAATTTGGCAAGTTCATGGAGTCACTGGTTATAATAAAACTTCTTCTTAACTTAGTATCGTTAAATAAATTGTAAAATACACATTGTGCAGTTTATAAGTGTATTATGTCAGAGTGTAAATATGTTTTTTATTCCTTTTTATGTCAGAATGTATTTTGTTTACTTTCAGTAAATAAATAATCATTTTGAATAATCTTTTTATTTTTCGACTTTTCTATATGCTCGCGTCCAGCTCGTAGGGTTATCATGTCCTTTTAGGGCAGTGGTCGGCAAAGTGCGACTCCAGAGCCGCATGTGGCTCTTTGGCTCCGTAAGTGCGACTCTGGCACAAATATCCACGGAAGGTGCAATAATATTTTTATTTAAAAAAAAACATGGCAAGAAAAAAATTACGTCTTATTTTGATAAATTAAAATTCTTTTATAAATCGAGAACATGTATAATTTTTTGTTTAAGTTAAAAGATAGATAGGTAATATTATAAAATTTTATATTAGTGTAAAAATACGTAACGAACACCGAGCTTAAGTTTATTGGTTTTCGTAAACGTAAACACAAACCATGTACAATCTACCGACTGAAATTGTTCGTATGTTTTCGGCGTACTCCGGTATGGTACAAAGGTACCCCAAGCATGCGCGCATACTTTTTCTAAAGTAGTGGGGAAACAAATTGGCATCACAGACCAGCAGTTGCAGTGTGAACAGTTTTGTCTTATCTACCGTGTCTGCCGTTGCCCTGTCTTGTTAAAAAGTTGTATTTTTCAATCTAGCTGCGCATCTTACGGGTATTTTTATACGATTTTATTACACCTGCGATATATGTTTGTGGTTCCGGGGCAAAATTTGTAATCGATTCTTTGATAACTTCTATTTGTCCAAATGTTGAAAGTTTTGTTCCATTTTTGGTCATATTAAAAGTTTTGTTATTCTGATGAAGGAAAAAATTATTTTTTTCTTTTTAGTGCGATTACGTATATTAAAATGAAATTGTATTTTTTAAAGTGATTTTTTAAAATTTTTATTTTCATTAATTTAATAACGATAATAATTTTATACTGGTGGCTTTAGAAAAAAATATATTTGCAATTTTTTTTATGCACCCCAATTAACATGGCTACCAAAAAAAGCATAGAAAAACGGAAGATGAAAACCGCGAATTTAAAGTTGAGTGGACCGAGAATTTTGCGTTTATTCAAAACTTGAATGAACTTCTGACATGCTTTATTTGTAAGGAGAAATTCGTGCATAACAAGAAGTCAAATTTAGAGAGACACTTTGCAAGAAAACACGTGTCATTTAGCACTAAATATCCTACCGTTGATGCAAGGAAGAAAGCAGTTGAGGAACTTCAGAAGAGTCAAGAGTCGTCAACTTCTGTGTTTAAGGTATCCGACTACGTTCGGAACCGTGATTTTAAAAAAGTGCATGAATGGATATTTTTCATGATATTTAGTGTCACTCAGATTAGAATACATGCAGAAAATTGATTTAAGGACATTTTGACAAAAAAAAAATTTATTTAGATATAATATTTTGGCAAAAAATTAACTTTGAATAATCTTTTTTCTAAATGGTCTCCTTTTGTGAAAAAGGGTTCTATTGTAATAATATTTTGCCTGTCTATAGCTCAGACTTCTCTACAGAGACTCAACTAGAATTTTTGAAACATTCACATTATCTTCAGAGTTACCACCCATTGAAATACTTATTGGCGTTTTTTTTTCTTAAAACGGCTCCCCTCTGGTGTCGTAAAATATTAATAAACCCACTTCCATGAATAAAAATTCCGTGCTTCCAGCATGTACCTAAACTATTTAATCGAAGTATACAAGGCAGGCAACTCCCTGTCATAAGCGCAATAGTCTTTTTCAGTTTCGAATAACTTGCGCAAAAAAAGAATGCTAAAGATTGAAGATGTTCACTCTCTGTTTGAAATAGAGCACCACCAATAACAAAGTCCGAGGTATCTACCTGCAATACTAAATTTGCATTAAGGTTAGGATGCACGAGCAGCGTAGAATGTTGGCTAAAATGATTTTGCTGTTTTGAAATTCGCTTATGGTTTGTTCCAACCAATTAATCTTACGATTATCGTTGCGTTTTGAACCTTTTAAGAAATTTAAATGAGTTTGATTGCGAGCCGCACGTGGTAAAAAACGAAAAAAAAGTTTAAGTCTGATGAATCTCCTCAATTCTTTAATTATCGTTGGCCGTGGGTAATTCAAAATAGGGTCTACTTTATCTGGTAAGGTTTTTTGCCGTCTTTAACTACTAAGTGTCCTAAAAAGGAAATTTCTGGCACCCCAAACACACATTTTGATACATTCATTGCTAGAACGTATTCATTTAATTTTTAAATATGGCCCGAACATGTGTTTGGTGTTCTTCAGACTCGCTAGTGATTGGAATATCATCGAGGTAAACATAGCAAAAAGGCAAATCTCCCAGAATCTCCTTTATAAACCTCTGAAAAGTCTGCGCTGCTCCTCATAATCCAAAATTTAAAAAAGGAAATTTGAATAGTCTAAGTTTCCAGTTTAGTCCCAGTCCTAGTTTATCCACCGCAGTTTCCTTTATGTCGTCTGGAGAATGAAGATAAGCATGGTATATGAAGATATGAAGTCGGTATATGAAGATAAGCACGGACGATATCAGTTTTCGAAAAATACTCTTATTATACAGCGCTTGGGAGAAATCCTGAATATGGGTAATTGAGTTCCGATCGTGAGTTGTAACTGCGTTTAACTTTGGGCGATGCCCTACCGGTTGGATGCTTCCTGAGAGCGACTGCATGAAGTGGAGACGACCACAGCGATTTAGAGGGGCGGCAGATATCCTGCTCTAACATACATTGAAATTCGTGTTTTACTGCCTCGTATATTTTTGGACTTAAGCTTCAGGGTTTACTCTGTATGGACGATATAAAGGACAGTGTTACGGCATGGAAAATATGACAACAATATGTGATAACATGAATCACCTGAAATTAACTTTACTGAAATAGCATCAGCCACCGCAGAAATACCAGATAAAGAAAGAGTAGTGACGCTATCTATTAATTTACGCCCCATTTTAAGTCAACCAAAAGTCCAGAGTTTTCCAAAAAATCTGCTCCTATTACTGGAGTTGGAAAAGAGGCGATCAAAAATTTCCATCTAAAGTTTCTTTGTAATCCTAAATCAATAATTAAAAACTTGGATCCATATGTCAAAATTTTTGAATTATTAGCAACAAATAATTGTAATGCTTCAGGACTTACTCTTTTAGTTATTTTTGGAACCGATTCTGTATTTCTAATGATTTGTCGAACTATTTGATCTCAATTTGCAGAATTTGTAAAATTATATTTCTTTTGAATAATGAAAATGTTGAACAACATTTGACGATACTTCTCTTCAAGAACATTTTTGGGTTATAAAACTGCTTGAAATATGATTAATTAAACAGAATTACAGTTTTTCTTATCAGTATTACTATTATTCATCACAAGAATATTTTAATCGATTAAACGAAACACAAATTAAAACTGTGTGGTGGAATACCGAATTTGATATAAATCTAATTATTTCTTTTTTTCTGTTAATTTTTTCCCACTTTCACGAATGCCGTTTGAAAGATAGCGTATTTTGCAATGCAAAACTTATGAGTAATAGAAAGAGATTTGGAAGATTCTCATCTAGCAACCTTAATATTTAGATGCATAGTTTATGTTTTAATTTCTCATTTTTACAAGAGATTGTTACTTTTGTGAAATAATAATAAACATAATTTAAAATATTTTGTGCTTACGATTCAATTTCATATAGTTAATCAGAAATAGTAGAAAATTTCAGGTTTTAACACGAAAATAAAATGTCAACAGCTCTTGCCACATACAACTCAAGACTTTTTTTTTCAAAACTCCGTGCATTATTTATTGGGACATGGAACGCGGAGCGTTCCTCCGTCCCATAACTGAACACGCTCGTTGCACGTTTTGTTGGAGTGCTTAGTCCTTCCGGACTCTAACCTCCTGTCATGAAGTATAGATGACTGAAACAATTTACTATGCCCTTTTTAAAAAGATACTAAAATTAAAAATTTATTTGAACTAATAAAAATACATTAAAATGCAAAGGAATTTTACAGGGAGCAAGAAATAATTGAATAAAGTAGTCTGGAAAATAAACGACGCCCAGTGGGCGGAGTTTCAGTAGCCAATGGGGAGAGACTGCGATTCAACGAAGTTGAATTGCAGTGAGAGAGAAAATTAGAGATATGTGGAGAAACTTTTAGGATTGGGGATAAGAGAAAAAGATTATATAATTAAAAAATTAAATAATTTAGAAATAGTCTTCACAGTATTGGGAGTGGGGCAGATTACTCTTAATAGACATTGTAGTTTTTCTGTTGGGTCAGTGCATTTGGATGATTTTTCCATTTCAGAAAGTAGAGAGGGAAATAAGGTAAAAATCGTTTGCATTTCATTAATAGCTTGAAATAGGCCAAATTCGCCAGGAACATTTTGAGAAACATTAAGTGTTTCCTTGTTAAGAGCGTTATTTTTACTATTTTCAGTAATGTCTGACGCCGAGGGGGCAAATCCGGGTGCTGACATCTGGTGTTTAAAATTCGAGTTAAGAACTTGGGAGTAAAGTAATCCGGGAATAACGGGGGTAGAATTTAAGTTTTGTTTTTGGTTATTATCAGGAGATTTTTCTTTAGTTTTTCTGGGCTTGGGAAAGAGAGGACATTTAATTGAGGAGGCCAAGTGGCCTTTTGCTTTACAATTTATGCAGAGCGGGTCTACGATTTTTTTCTTTAATAACGCACATACCTGTCCTGTGATTTTCACCACATTTCAGGCATCTCGTTTTCATATTACAATTTGAAGTAGCGTGATGGAAATAATTACAATTAAAGCATTGAGTTATTCTACTTCCTTTTTTGAAGGGGTCGATCTTTATTTGCATGTAGAGACAGCTACGTACTTGGAAGATGTCATTGACATTTTCGTCACGCTCTATCTCTATCATGTAAATGGGGAGGGGAGTTTTCGAGACAAATCTTTTAAGTTGGGTTGTTTTTACAATTTTAATGCCTTTAGAAATTAAGTCTTTCTTAATATCCTCAGGGTCGATATCGACAGGTAGGCCTTTAATAACAAGTTTAAGTGGTCTAGTTATTGGGGGTTCGATGGTATAGAATTCAAGGTTTTTGTCTTTTAGATATTTTGTAATTTCATCGTGATCTTTTTCATTTTGAGCTTCAATTTTTATGTATCCTTTAGCATGGGTATTGGTTGCTGTGGGAAAATTCCTGTATAGGTCTTGAAGAACCAAGTTATAAGAGTCGAAAATTTTCATAAAAATGGGTTTCGATTTAAAAGCTGGGGTGACATCCTCGACGTCAGTCATTACAGCATCTAGAACTTCAAAAGAGTTATTGGTGTTAATATCAGTCTTTTCAGTTACAGGGGGGTGTTTCATTGTTTTCTTAGGGAAAACAAAGTCTGAGTCATTAGTATTTTCAGATTTAGTAGTCTGCGCCGATTTAACTACCGGGGCAGCAGATCTTTCAACCCGTTTAGATTTGTTGGTTTGAGGACTAAGGGCAATCGGGCGAGGTAAAAGCTCAGTCATCTTACCTTCAATGGATTGCATCTTGGGCTCCAATTTCATCAGTTCAGATTCCAATGCCATTCTTACATCTGGCGTCGGGCCGGGTCTGTCAATTTCAATTTGGAGAAGCGATTTGACATATTTAATGCGAGCTTGAAGGATTCCTTTTTCGTAATTAGGGCCTCTGTCAACTTTGGGTGGTGGATTATTAGATGAGCTCTGAGAGTTTGGACCGAGGTCCTTCATGATTATGCTTTCAGCTGGATGCAGTTCCATAACACGTCTTGCTCGGACGAGAGTCAGGGCTAGAATGATAACTGAACAATGAATGTTGCCTGTGGTAGTGGTAGAATCCTGGTTGGGAAGCATGAAGCTACCTGATTGGCGGGCTGGAGAATCGTTGTAACTGAAGTGGTGGCAGGGAGTAGGAGGGGGGTGACGCAGTAGTCTGAGGAAGAAACCAAGGAAGTTTTCTGTAAACTGAGGGGTAGATAATTAGCACTGTGATTGGTCGGTGGAACTGGGTGAGTTACCTCTCGATTGGCTGTACCAAAGTTGTAAAAAGGAGGGAAGGCGTGCCTGATGGGGTGCAGCAGTGAGAAATTAAGTAATGGAGAAAAATAAAGATTTGAAAATTTAGCGGTTCATTCATCAAAAGATGAATGAGGTAGTTGAGAAATTAAGGTGGATTATAAGAGTCTAGGAGAATTCTCCTAGGTCTCTTATGGTTGCCCAGAGGAGTATAGTTTTCTAAATTAATCAAGTTGGAGTTGTTTATATTGGGAATTTTAGCAAAAAATTTCTTTGCTAAAATTTGAATGTACTTTTTAAAAGGGTGAAGTTTAAGAGCTTTATAGATATTGGAATTTCTAGTATATCTTTTGGCCTTAGTAATTGTACGAATAATTGAATTTTGAGCAGTTTCTAGAATTTTAACATTAGTCTTCGCTGCATATCCCCATACAGGACATCCATAACTGATAATTGGTCGCAAAACGGCAGTGTAAAGAAGCACTTTGTTGTACATATTCATCTCGGAATTCCGGCAAATTAGGGGGTATATTAATCTTAATGCGTGCCGGAATTTATCACGCGAGTGTAAGATGGGGTGTTTCCAAGTGAGGTTTTTATCGAGTATTAATCCTAAATATTTAGTGGACTGAGACCATTGCAGTGGTGTGGAGTATAATGTTGGTGGTGTAACGGGTTTGATTCTTTTAGTGAATAAAACAGCAACAGTTAACATTAATTTTAACTTTCCATTGGTTAAAATAGTTTTCAAGAAGAGCCAGGTGTTTGTTATGAGCAAGTGCGATTGATTTATGGTTTTTAAAGGTTGCAAGAATTGCGGTGTCATCCGCGTACAGGTTTAGCATTGTTTGCGGGTGTGAAGGAATGTCGTTTAAGTAGATGTTAAAAAGAACGGGCCCTAGCAGGGAACCCTGAGTGACGCCAATGTTGACGCGGTGTGGAAGTGAGAAAGTGTTGTTGACTCTGACTTTGAAAATTCTGTTAACGAGGTAGGAATTGATAATGTGGATGAGGGGAGCAGGAAAATTGTTTGTAATTAGTTTGTAAATGAATCCACTGATCCAGACTCGGTCAAAAGCCTTTTGGATGTCCAGAAAGACAGCTCCAGTGGATCTGCCTCTCTGGAAACCAGCCGAGATTTGTTCCGTGAGTCCGAGAAGTGGGTGATAGGTAGACAGTTGTTTAATGAATCCGTATTGATTAGGATTTAGAAAGTTAGTGTCGTTAATAAACTGATTAATTCTGTTAAGAATGATGTGCTCAGCAATTTTACTGAGACTCGAAAGGAGTGAGATTGGACGATACGAGTCAGGGAACTTTTTATTTTTGCCTGGTTTGTTAATCGGGAAAACAATGACGGTTTTCCAGTTGCGTGGAAAATGCCTGAGTTTTAAAATTCTGTTAATGAGATGCGTAAAAATAAAAATAGTTTTAAAAGAGAAATGTTTAATCATTTTAAGGTTAATATTGTCAAGACCGGGGGCTTTGCTAGTTTTAAGCTTTTTGATATAGTTAATAACTTCATCAGTGTTAGTAGGAGCGAGGGGAGTAGGGGGTGGGTTTTCGAGAATCGAGGTGACGTCAGAGTCGATGCTGTTTGTGAAATTGTCTGGTCTTTTGTTTTCTGTGTAGTTAGTTTTAAAGCTGTTTGTAAGTGCATTTGCTTTCTGGTCATCGCTGGTAGCAATGCCGGATGCGTGTGTAAGTGGAGGTATGTTAGGATTAGTTTTCCTGAACATTTTTTGAATTTGCCAGATGCTGTTGTCTTGTGTGTTGAGGGCTTTGAGCCTGTAGTTCCAAACTTGTTGAGTGTGAATTTTAATTTGCTTTTTAATGTGTGCTTGTAATCTATTAGCTTCTGTTTTGTAGATGGGATTTAGGGTGTTATGATAGAGTTTAGGGGCTCTGTTTTTAAGAGTGATGAGATTTCTGATGTGTTGTGGTGTGTAGGAGTGTACCTTGTTTGTGATTGGCTTAGATGCCTGAGAGTGGGCAGAGCGGACTGCATCGGTGAAATTTGTGATTTTATCTTCAAGCGTGTGTGGGTTTTTAATGTTTATAATACATCAGCAAAGAGGATATTATTATCAAGGTTTTTATGAAAAGCAGACCAACAGGTGGAAATTGCTCTAGGCTTATCCATGTGAGGGATATTGCATAGTGAGAAATTTAGGAAAACTGGATTGTGATCTGATGAAAGATCAGATATGGAACTTATGTCGTAAGGGAAATTAAAGTTTTTAATGAGTGCAATGTCGAGCGTATTGTAGGAGTTGGGTCCATATCTGGTGGGCATATTGGGGAAAGCAATATCTAGGTTGTAACGTCGTGTGTAGCTATCCATCAATAAAATAACGTTGACAGCTTCACATAGAAATAAAAAAAATATTGTTTATTTGATAAACAATTCTTAATGAAGTAATATTGCCAAGACGGTGTAGTCAGTTCATATTCCCATTCTCAACGCCACCGGCGTTCATCGTCTTTTTCACTCCAATCTCGGACTCAGCCCTTTTCTCCAATCAAGGCGGGCTTCACTCTCTCCCTCCCCGACTCTCTTTCAGTCTCTTTCCGTCTTCTCTCTATCTTTTCCGTCTCTCCTCCTCCTTCCGTCCGTTCTCTCTCCCGGACTCTCTTGTCCTTTTCTTTCTGCTCTTTTTCTCTTTTCGTCAAAAAAGGACCCTTTTAAACAGCAGGGGTGTGTTCACAACACGCCCCTCGCTCCTTCTTATTGGCAGGTCACCAAAGTCTCTCTTGACCTCCCTCGTCCTATTGGCGCATAACACGCCAAAACACACCCGAGCCGTCTGGCCCAAGGCGCCATAGTTCCTTGTCCACATCTGGACACACTTGTCCAACGCCAAAACACTCCCGAGCCGTCTGGCCCAAGGCGCCATAGTTCCTTGTCCACATCTGGACACACTTGTCCATCACGCCACCTGTTCCTAGTATTCCCTTCACACAACACTAGAAAAGACGACATGATTATTTTAAGATAGGCTTCGCCTATTGTCAATGGGGCTCTGGCTCTACTTTACTATTATGGCGACCCGTCAGTCTCTCTTTACTACCTGAGTTCAGACAATAAACAATGACCCCATGGCCACGTGCACTGGTCACTCCACAGCTGGTTGATCATAAAAATACAGGGACAATCGATGACGTCGAACTTTTCCTTGACCAGCTGGTGAAACCATAAAACCTATTGTGAAGCGAAAGATGGGGATTCACACCCATCAACGATGTCACAACTCCTTCCCCCTGAAAAAGGTCCATTTCACTGGACTGCTCTGGCCTCAGTTTGGTTCAGTTCGCAACATTTCACACCAAAGGGTTGTCTTATCAATGAGACCGATCAGGACAGCAATTCAAGAAACACATACAATCACAAGTAAAATAAACAACTAAATCCAAAATTCTATAAAACTTACACTTTACAAAAAAAACCTTAAATTTCTCGAATCTTGGACCATTTTTTCCATTTCAAACAGTTACATCACACTTCAAAATTTAGGGTTTTAAAGAAATTAACTCAATTTATAATATTTCTATATTTTAATACCTCAATCGCTCATTCACTTGTGTTAAACATCTGTGAGCGTACACAGTCCTAAGAATTACTCATTCCCATCTACTTATTCCAACGTTGTTTCCAACGATATTAAATAAACAAAATAAACATTTATAAATTCCAAGCTTTGCAAAAAAAATATTAAAAACCAAATTTTTTAAATTAAGAAGTTTAAACTAAGACTTTTTAAATTTAATTAAATTATGGCTATCAGCAAGCATTATCACAACCATCATAACAGGTTATTCACAATTCATGGTATTGTCTTCCATTACGTTAGTTATTGAGGAAACACTTTAATTGAGAATATAATTAACAAGCCTCAGTAGCTCATGCAATGAATTTTCTAAATCTACATTATGTCAACACGGAACAAACTTGCCCATGTCTCTAATTTACCTTTAGTCGGTTCGACTTCCGACCCAACCCTACTCAACCATTTTAACACAAAGTCCATTTTCTTTACACGGTTTTTCCAAATTTGTATCAGAATGTCTATGTCGACCATTCGCGATACACCAATCTGCTCTAACAACCTCAAAATCAGAGTCGTTAAATTACATCCATCATAAGCACAAAGAAACTTAAACCTCGATTTTTTAATAATGTACATGCCAACTGGCGTAACACATGTGGTGTGCTTCGGATAATTCATCATTAGTGAACGACGAAAATACCACTTCCACATATCCAGTACAGTCACCCACGATGCCGCGTTGATCTTTTCTACCAAACTTTTCCCTTTTAAAAAAATAAATCTCGGCTCGCGTCACTTGGTTCAAATTCCCATACTTCACACATTTGATACGCGGGTACGGGTATCGGTTCACTCTTCCTAACCAAACAGCAGGCAGAGTACGGTTTGACTGCCCCGCTATCTTAGCCATTGTATGATTTCGAAAACTTTCCCGATTCACTGTTATCTGCTTTTCACAACCCATTAACGTCCCAATGGTATATTTTTCCTCGCAGATATTCTCACAAATCAATCCTTCAGGGTTCGCCACTCCCTTATCTCTTTTCAATTCAAAAGAGCCAGTTCCAATGTTATCCGGATTTATTACCCGCTGTGCACCCATCGCCACAGTTTTGACCCTTCCTTCACATACCCCTACTTTCATTTTCACGTCACAATCACTACTCCTATTCACGTTGAATTCTTTCCCTCCTACTTCAGACGGGTGGAAAACGTTCGTACATCTCACTGGGGGGTCACAATTCTTGTTTTCAAAATCACAAGACGTAGCGTTCTCTACGCTTTTATTAACCACCGGGTTAATTAAAGGCCTGCACTTATTAACCGGTTCACTAACTTCTGTCGTACGATTTTCTGACAAAATACAAACATTTGCGAGATCATTAATCCTATTCCCTGCCTTCAATTTATTTCCATTTAACTTATTTCTGAGTTGAGCTCTCAATCGTTCTAACTCAAATTCCCTAATTAATTTACGTTCTTCACGTTCTTCTTGTTTTTGCTCCAAAATACCCTCCAACAAACATTTAACTGACTCTTCGTCATAGTATTTACTTTGACAGATTCTTTTCTTGAATTCTATCTTGGGTAAAGTAATATCAATTTCTACCCTTAATTCCTTCGCAACCTCTAACAATACGTCTTTTCTTTCTCTTAACAGAAACGTCATGATGCACTAATACACACAAAATCAAATCTAAACATAATCGTTACAAAAATTTCACAAAGACTCAAGGTAACCTAACAATACACTAGACCTAGACTTAACTATATTTTACCCATAAGCGCAAATCTAAACACACAATAAGCTACACATCAGTGTTCTCCAATTCAACAAGTATAACTACCATGTACTAAATTTCACAAATCTATAACCACAACAATACCCTTCTCAATACTGTTGCAACAAAACAAGTATAACTACTGTATACTACGTTTCACAAATCTATAACCACCACAATACTCTACACAATACTGTGCCAACAAAACAAGTATAACTACTGTATACTAAATTTCACAAATCTAAAACCACTACAATACTCTACACAATACTGTGCCAACAAAACAAGTATAACTACTGTATACTAAATTTCACAAATCTAAAACCACTACAATACTCTACACAATACTGTGCCAACAAAACAAGTATAACTACTGTATACTAAATTTTACAAAGCTAAAACCACAACACTAATATTGCACATTTATACACTTCATACAAAACTTAAAATCTTTCTAGTCTCTTATTGTTTACCAACGTTACCTAGTCTTTATATTCCTTATTTAAAACATTTTACATACAAAATCAATACTCAGTTGCTGCCCCGAAAATAATCTCAATGAAAAGACTCACCTTCAAATCTATAGAAGAGACACAGGAACCCTCAGGAATTCTGGCACATACAGGCGGGCACACTTCATCACTAGCAGGAACGGGAGACACTTGTATCCGGCACTTCTCACACCAGGAAAACATCACATATCAAGCAATTCCAAAACAGGCGGGCACACTTCATCACTAGCAGGAACGGGAGACACTTGTATCCAGCACTTCTCACAGCTGGGAAATCCAGGAATTAGGCGTCATTAAACTCGCCCCATCACTAACACACCCGGCTGGCATTTTTTCTCTTCACTTAAAACAAAGGATTCGGGCATCTATTTACTTAAATGCCGGATCAACACCGCTGCCACCAATTTCATATATATATATATATTAGCTGTAACGTCGTATGTAGCTATCCATCAATAAAATAACGTATACAGCTTCACATAGAAATAAAAAATATTGTTTATTTGATAAACAATTCTTAATGAAGTAATATTGCCAAGCCGGTGTAGTCAGTTCATATTGCCATTCTCAACGCCACCGGCGTTCATCGTCTTTTTCACTCCAATCTCGGACTCAGCCCTTTTCTCCATTCAAGGCGGGCTTCACTCTCTCCCTCCCCGACTCTCTTTCAGTCTCTTTCCGTCTCCTCTCTATCTTTTCCGTCTCTCCTCCTCCTTCCGTCCGTTCTCTCTCCCGGACTCTCTTGTCCTTTTCTTTCTGCTCTTTTTCTCTTTTCCTCAAAAAAAGGACCCTTTTAAACACCAGGGCTGTGTTCACAACACACCCCTCGCTACTTCTTATTGGCAGGTCACCAAAGTCTCTCTTGACCTCCCTCGTCCTATTGGCGCATAACACGCCAAAACACACCCGAGCCGTCTGGCCCAAGGCGCCATAGTTCCTTGTCCACATCTGGACACACTTGTCCAACGCCAAAACACACCCGAGCCGTCTGGCCCAAGGCGCCATAGTTCCTTGTCCACATCTGGACACACTTGTCCATCACGCCACCTGTTCCTAGTATTCCCTTCACACAACACTAGAAAAGACGACATGATTATTTTAAGATAGGCTTCGCCTATTGTCAATGGGGCTCCGGCTCTACTTTACTATTATGGCGACCCGTCTGTCTCTCTTCACTACCTGAGTTCAGACAATAAACAATGGCCCCATGGCCACGTGCACTGGTCACTCCACAGCTGGTTGATCATAAAAATGCAGGGACAATCGATGACGTCGAACTTGTCCTTGACCAGCTGGTGAAACCATAAAACCTATTGTGAAGCGAAAGATGGGGATTCACACCCATCAACGATGTCACAAGGTTAGTAATATCGGCGAAGTTTTTAAGTTGGGTGCCTCGAATAGAATTATGGGAGCAATTCCATGCATTGTGTGTGGCGTTAAAATCGCCAAAAATCACACAATTACTCTTGATGTGAAGAATATTTTCTAAGTCGAGTGTGAAGGCAAATTTGTCCGAGTGTGGGGGAATGTAGATAGAAGTGATGGTGAAGGGATTAACATTAGGCGGGTTGAGTATAATAGTGTTTGCTTCGATATGTTGAAGTGGTAGGGTGTGAAGTGCGGTATTGTGTTTTTGATTAAAATAAGTGTACCTCCGAATGCAGGTCCATCCGTGATACGATCATTTCGATAACAATTATAGTTGCTAATATTCAATCTCTGCGATGGTCTCAGATGTGTTTCTTGAATGAGAAAAATGTCGGGACAGTGCTTTTCTACGAAGAGTTTAAATTTAAAAATTTTGCTTTTAATGCCGTTTGCGTTCCAAGAATAAAACTCAGGCCATACATAGGCCATACTCATCATCGTCATCGTAAATAGCCTCAATTAAGGCGCATAACTCGCGTTTTTTAGTATTTTTAGATTTCTTGGGTTTATTATTCTGGGGGGTATTGCTGCTTAAGTTCATGTGGTTAATTTGAGCTGTTAGGGTGGATAGTGCCTGTATTATTCCTTGTAGAGTCTGGGTAATTAGAGCAGCGTTAGAATTTTAATTGGTATTAACTTGTTGAGAGGGGGTAGCGCGATTGGCCTGAGTTTGCGTTTTAGTAGCAGGATTTGCTTTTACTGGTGGTGCCATCTGTTGTTGTGGGTTGGAATTAGTGGTGTTGTTATTTGTAGCTTGTGCGTAGGAAATGTTGGGTCTGACTAAACTATTGACTACTGAGGTGTAATCGTTTTTATTGTTTGTGGTGGCGACTTTTTTCTGTTTCGGGTAGAGTGGGCATTTGGCGTAGTTCGCCATATGACCGAAGACCTGACAGTTAATGCAAAAAGCTTGTTCAACTCGTTGGATCTGGCAGTCGCGTGTTTGATGACTTTCTCCGCATTTTAAACAACGCGGAGTTAAACGACAGTTGTCGGCGGTATGGTTGAATTTATTGCAGGAGTAACATTGAGTTACTCCTTTGTTGTCGTATCCTTCAACGTTAATAGATATGTAGCTAAGTTTCTTAAGGTCGAAGATTTTAGCGTTGTGGATGTCCCTGGGTAACGATATTAAGAAAACTGGGAGTTTTTTTGTTTGGTTATTTTGTCAATGAGTTGCGTAACTTTGATTACAGTGAATCCTGATGTAGTCCTAAGTCTTTATGTATGTCTGCCGTGTCGGTGTCGCGGGGGAGTCCTTTTATGACGACCTTGATGGGTCTGTCTTTTTTGGGTGTAATTGAGAAAAATCTGTATTTAATATCTTCCAAGAATTGTTGTAGTTCGTTGTACTGATCGTCGGTGTCGGTGTATAATTTGAAGTACTCCCCAGTAATTTTACTGCGGAGTGTGGGAAATCTGTTATTAAGAACTTTCATTTGATCGCGATACTCATCTGAGATTTCAAGAAAAATTGGGGGTGGTAAAAATTTTGTGTTTCCGTTTGTAGTGGTGTCCGTATTAGATCTATGAGTTTCGCTAGTTGCGTCGTTACTTTGTGTATTGGCAGTTCCAGTCGAAGAAGATCCTGCTGATTGTTCAATTCTAAGTTTTTCAAATTTATTTTTAAGGTCGATTTTAAAGTTATTTTCAGTTATTGGAGTGGTTCGTCGATTTTTAGCAATTTGCCTGTTTGAGGGGGATATGTATCCGTCCTCGTTTTCCTTTCGTTTAGTAGCGGTAGTTTTATTAAGATTTTGGGTTGTTTTAATTGGAGAGCAACTAGGGGTGTGGTGAATGGTACAGCCTGAGGTGTTACAATAGGTTTGAGAGGTAAACTCACTTACCGCCAATTGTTGGAGTCGTTGATACTCCTCGAACCTTCTGTTGTGTTCCAAGATCGTGGGGTCGTTTTCAGGAATTCCTGCGAAAAGAAGGGTTTTAAGTGTCCTGCTTTGGTGTTTTCGACAACGATACTAAATTTTTCGATGTCGTTCTTAATCGATACTAGTCGTTCTCATTTAGTTTCCGCGGGGGTTCCTGGTCGGGTTGAGTCGGTAGAAGAGGGTAGTGATAAATCCATGACGTTGTTCAAGTCCAAGTTCGTGGCCATAGTCGTAATCCGGAGTAATCAATGGGGGGACAGATAAAGTTGGTCGTCACCCTATCCTTAAAGCTCTGATAAGAGCTATAGGTACAACTGACAGGTGCTTCCAAAATGACCTGGGCAGTGGTGCGTCAAATAGTACAGAGCGTATAGAAGACGCGACTATACTTAAGCGTGTCTCAAAAGCTCCTTGTGACAAACCTATACGGAACTTTCTCACTAACCTTCTGAGACGTCTTTTTTAGGGAAATTTAATTCCCCTACCTATTTCCAATCAGCTCCAAAAAGAGGACAGAATTTCTTGTTATGCAGATTATATAAAGTATTTAAGTCAAACGGAATAGTAAAGTAAAGAGCAGTAGGAGAGAGAGATTGAAGCAGGAAGGTATAACGGTGAAGTTAGAATTATTATTGAAGATTTCTTGGTGGATAAATCTCAGGAAGAGTTGAGATTCTGTGTGGTAAATATTAATTTATATTTAAAGTCTCGTTAAAGTTTTATATTAGGAGTGAGATTAAAGTTAAATGTTCAATAGGAACATTATTGAATATAAATCTGGGATCTCTTTTTTATCGCGGTAATCTCTGCGTGATCGATATTCTAATTGTTAATTAATTGGATCATTAAATATTTAAGTTTATTTAAAGGAAAGTCCCTTTTAAAAACCTCATAAAACTATTCAGATACATTTGTTAATAAGTCTTTGATTCTATTTGGAAAAGATAACCAAATAAAGAAAGTTATTTATAAAAATGGCTACTGGCTCTTATCTGACTACAAATTATTCTCGTTCTCAAAGTGAGATCCAAGTGGATCTTCACATCCTTAAAACTTTTTTTTTCAAAACCCAATATTCCATCTCCTTATCTATTGCCATCGAAAGTTCCAGAACTTTCCATAATTAAAATTACAGTTAATTTTTATAAATAAAAGCACGATATAAAGCATTAATAAAGGCATTAATATAAAGCACGAGAGAAATAAATAATTACAATTTTTAACACGCTGGGATGAATGGTTAAATCATTACAATAAATAAATAATAAATATTACCATTTGTTACATCCTCCCCCTCTGGTCCCGACGGCGTCCCAGGAGTCTGTGGGACCTTTGGTGGACGGCCACGTTTACGAAGAGGAATAAGGGGTTTTACTTTGTCATTATTACAAGGAGTTAAATCAGAGGTGTGGTAAACACCAAGAGGTTCCCCCAGATTATCAAGACTAGCAATCTCGTAAGATGATGGTTAAAATCACGTAGGGACCGTCTCTGCGTGGCATTAGTTTCGCACTTCTTCCTTGCGCAGCGTTGCTCAGCGGATGTGATGCTACAAAGACATGTTCTTCAGGTTGATATGTTGGAGCAGCTTTTCTCTTTTTATCAGCGTAAAACTTCCTACTATCCTGTTGCTCTTCAACCACCTCTCTAATCTGAGTGGAAAACTTAGCAAATTTCTTGAGATAGGGAGTTATCTCTGGCACAAAATTATCGTTCTGGATGACTACTCGGATATCATTAACAATTTCACTTGGAGTGCGTAACTCTCTACCAAAATTCAGAAAGGCTTCCGTCTGTCCAGTCGTTTCGCCTTTGGCTGTGTTGAGACCAAAGCGGATGAAAGGTAGCTTCTCTGACCAACAGTCATGCTTGTCTTGGACGAGAATTGCCAGCCGTGGTTTCAGATTCCTATTCTTTCGTTCAACTGAGTTAGCTTGTGGATGGTATACAGGGATCAAGGATTGATGGATGTTTAATAGGTAGCATATTTGTTGCATCACTGCTGACACAAACTGGGTTCCATTGTCACTGATAAGGCGGCGAGGAATACCACACCTCAGTAGAACCTCTTCAATCAAGGTAATGGCACATTCTTTAGCTGTGGCACTGAGTAGTGCAAACAGTTCGACCCACTTGGTGGTACAATCCTCAATGATGAGGATCCATCTTTTACCATCTTTACACTCAGGTAGGGGCCCGAAGAGATCAATGGCCAAGGTTTCAAAGCTTTGGGCTGGCACAGGGGTCTGTAATAGCCCGGAAGGCTTCTGATTTGAAGCTTTGTATTTAATGCAGTCAGGACAGTTCTTTACAGGAGACATTCTGTATGGGGGTACAGAGATAGGAGGACTATTTCCCGTGTTAATGTGATGCTCCAAGATATTTGTTGCTTCTCCCCCTGGTTCGAAGACATTTTGGAAGGAGTCCAACAGGAGGTTAAGTTTCTCCTTCTGGGCAGAGGTCGAACTTTCACCTTCCCCTTCTCTTAATTGGCAGGTGTTGCTGGACATCTTCTCAACTATGGACGGGGTGTCCAATTCTTCACCAAATGGGTACTTGTGGGTAGGATTGTCCCAGAAGTACCAACAAGTATTCTTCACATCTAAAACCAAACCAGCAGAACTAAGGAAATCTGTTCCTAGAAGTGTTCTATTTCCCTTGGCCTTTGGGAGAATTATGAATTTGGTCAAGACTGATTTCTCCTCAATATCTACCATTACTTGGGTTGTGAGGGCCTTACCTGTGGTCTGTTGACCATCTGCTAAGCTCATTGCTAATGTGGTTTCCTGGAAAAGGAGTCCCTTATCCTTAAATATCTGGAACATCCTTTCCCCAGCAATTGAATGTGAAGATCTTGTGTCTGCACATACACGTCCCTTTATACCACAGAAAGTTATGTCAATTAGGGTCAATCGAGGGCTTCTGGTCTGAGCTGTGTAAGCATTGATGTGATTGGTTGCTACGTCTGTTCTTTGTGAGGCGTTGAGGTTGCAGGTGGGGCACCTAGATTTTATCACTCCTTGTTTCCCACTGCCATAGAATCTGAGAGGGGATCTCTCATTTGGTACCTGATGGGAATATTCTCTTTTGAGAGGTTGTTCGGGTTTCCTGAATGATACCTGTCTTCCATCATTTACGGTTTCACTTGCCTTCACGTGTCTCCTAGGTCCACTGGGTAGGGAACGTCGGATGTTGTCAAAAGCTTCCAGCTTATCTGCTAACATATCTGGGGAGATACGTTCTTCCCAGATATCCAGGTAATGTTCCTTACACTCTGGAGAGCATCTCTTTTTCATTTGATCGGCAATCATCAAATTCTTCAATCCGTCAAATGAATCAATTTTAAGCTCATTGAGCCAATCTTCAAAATATGCTCGGATTCCAAAATAATAATCCTTCCACATCCCATTTGGGCTTTTTCTGTGACGTGAAAACAGCTCCCGGAATTTTTCTGCGGTTAATTTGAACCGTTGCAGAAGCATTCCTCGAATGTGGGAGTAATCCCTGCATTTCTCCTCAGGCTCACGGGCAATGAGGGAGTTTACATCACTAGGTAGAGCACCAATGAGATAGGGTACCCACAGATCTTCACCAAGATCCAATAGCTTCATTTGCCGTTTGAATAAGGTGAGGAACAGGTCCATGTTATCAACTTCAGGATTGAATGTTGGTAGCAACTTTTTTAATTCAATTTTTGTTTGGGGTAGGGTTTGTGGACTTACAACTCTTTGAGTCTCATTTTGCAGTCGTATTTTCTGCAGCTCAAATTCACGCAGTGTTTTCTCTTTTTGTTTGTTTTCCTCGTCTATCCTATTTGATACGATTCCCTGAAAGATACATTTCACAAATTCAGGGTCTTCCTTATAAGCATCATTTGTTAAAATTTTTGTCCTTAATTCAATTATTTTTAGCTCTTCCCCATTCGACTCACATTCACCTAACTCAAAAGCCAGCTTAATGAGATCAGCTTTTTTTCCTTTTCCCAGAAATGACATGACTAAGAAATTTAAGAGTTGCAAATAAATAAAATAAATAACTAAGGTCCAGGCCTTACTGTCCACCAAAGCTCTTACAGATATGGGAATACGCTTTAAAATATGGCTAGCTTTAAAATTTTATAAATTATTATGCACTTCAAAATACAATTAAAATAGTTAAATAAATTAATAACATATTCAAGATACCAACAAGGAACATTAATTCAAATAATAAAATAATATAAAGAAAATTTAGGAATCATCAGTTGCAATGATACAAAAATTCAATGCAATGAAAATACTAAACAAAACTAAAATAATCAGGCATGTAATGCTACTTAAATTCAATAGGAAATCAGTAAAATATCAAGCAAAATAGTAATTATTAATGTGCAATTCACAATATATTAATCAGGAAACGTTATCTCACAAAAAATACATTAATATACAGCAAAATTAAGAATTATCATTGCATAAGAATACCAAAAAATCAATGAAATAAAATAATAAAATTATTCCTAGCACTAACACACTGTAGCAGGATTGCTATCACTTGTATATGAAAAATGCACAAAACACTATTGCAAAAACTTTTAACAGGAAATAGATGTTCTTTTTTTTTTCTTTTCTTCAGACAATTGAAGTCAGGATGATTCACTTTCTCTCGATTTCCAGGGATTTTCTCTTGCTTTAGAAGGATTGCGACGCAATACCAGTAATTTTTTTTCGGGACAGTAAGGTTTACAGAGCCGGTTAAATTTTCATTTTTCTGCGGCATTTCGTCACAGCGGCAGTTTCTGCTTCTACGGAGTCGTAGTTCTTAGGCCCCACGTTGGGCGCCAGTTTTAACACGAAAATAAAATGTCAACAACTCTTGCCACATACAACTCAAGACTTTTTTTTTCAAAACTCAATATTCCATCTCCTTATCTATTGCAATCGAAAGTTCCAGAACTTTCCCTAATTAAAATTACAGTTAATTTTTATAAATAAAAGAACGCACGTGCGTGCGCATTAATATAACGCATTAATAAAAGCATTAATATAAAGCACGAGAGAAATAAATAATTACAATTTTTAACAAGCTGGGATGAATGGTTAAATCATTACAATAAATAAATAATAAATATTACCATTTGTTACAAGGTATAATAGATAATTAATTGTTAAATCACAAAGAATTTGTCAGAAATGCTAAAACTACACGTAATTGAGTAACATGTGGATGACTAATTGCATAATGAGCCACGTATACACTGATGGAAAAAAATTTTTTCTAACATTTGGAAAAAAAACCATTCTGGTGTAAAGAAATTTCGACATTACATTTCTTTAGGTAACATTTAAATTATCATAATTTCAAGAAAACAATTTAATTCAGCGTTTCTCAAACTGTGGGGCACGGTAACTCCCTGCGTGATAACCCTACGAGGGGGGCGAGTATTTCGAGAAGTCAAAAACAAAGGATTTAACAAATTACAAATTATTTAACAAATTACAAATTTACTGAAAGGAAGCAAAACAAAATATATATTCGGACATAATATAAATAAAATACACATTTACACTGATATAAAATACTTATAAATGTATCAGTACTGCACAATGTATTTGATCATTAAACTCATAATCTACACTGTTAAAATCGGAATGTAAACAAACGTATCTATCTATGTATGAATCTACACGTCCCTATTTTGTTACGAACCACACGACGCAGAAACTCGCCAAAGGTACCAAAATTTCATAAATGATCCGAGGAATCCGTTTTGACTATTTTTATTCCGATATTCCAATTAGTTCAAAAGATATTAATTAAAAACCTTAAGACTCATAATTAGTACCATGTTTCTCCACCAGGCGACAAGTTCAAAAATTCGGAACTCCTTTTTTTTTTCAGACGTTTTGAAAACGTGATCTAATTTTTTTCATGAGACTCAGACAAAAAATAATTACAGATTCGGAAAGATAATTTATTTCGCCACAATAAAGTATAATTTATTTCACAAAATAATTATATTTTCTATTTTTTACGATTTTTTTAAAATGAGTCAAAATCGATACGTTTTTATGAATAGGATTTCTAAATTGTTCCGCTTGCATTTTATTTCGTGCTTATGAAAAAAATATTTTACACTAAAAAAGTTCATGCCTTTCTCTTTTAGAATCAATCATTTAAAAAATTTAATGTCAAAAACTGTTTTATTTTACGATTTTTCTAAAAATACTCAAAATTTTATTTAAATACTTAACAACTTCTTTATTTATAAAAATAAATTTACGAAACTTTTTTTCCGTGTGTAGAACAATATTATACGTAATATGTACAAAGATTGATAAAATATCTTAAAAATTACGGTTTTTAAAAAAACAGTTTTTCATTTTTTCTCTTTTTGTGAGAAATATTTAAGTATTATTTTTGTTACATTTTTTGTCTAAAAATTACCGTTGTTTTCAATCGATGTATGAAATTTGAAGGAATTAACTTAAAAATAAAGCTCGAAAACAAATTAAAACTTGAAAAAATCAATTTTACAATAGCTCTGAGTTTGGCAAAGAAAACCTGTTTGACGCAAGAAAACTCTTTTTCCATTCAGCCCTCTACGTTTCGTGAAAGGTTACACTAGAAAAGAAGGTGCACCTATAAATATTGAAAATCACCAGATTTGACGCAATTGAATATCAAAAACTCTTTTTTTTACAATTTTTCAAAAAGTACTCTAAATTTTATTTCAATACTTAATAACTTCTTTATTTATAAAAACAATCTCACGAAACTTTTTTTCCGTGTGTAGAGCGATATTATCCGTAATCTGTACAAAAATTGAAAAAATTGCGGTTTTTTAAAAAAATTGTGTTTCTCGTTTTTTCTCCTTTTTGCGAAAAATATTTAAGAATTATTTTTGTTACATTTTTGTTCAAACATTATTGCTAAGTTTTTTTTTAACTTCTTCATTTATAAAAATAGTTGTATGTAACTTTTTTCCCGTGAATCACAATTTTAATTCAACATTAAATACAGTTTTTCGTTTTTTCCCCTTTTTGCGAGAAATATTTTAGCATTATTTTTGATTCATTTTTTGTTTAAAAATTACCGTTGCTTGCAATCGATGTGTTAAGTTTGAAAGTATTCACTTTCAGCCGTTACATTTCATGAAAGGTTACACTAGAAAAGAAAGTGCGCCTATATAAATATTGAAAATCACCAGATTTGGTGAAATTGAATATTAAAAACTTTTTTTTTCTTTACGATTTTTCAAAAAATACTCAAAATTTTTTATTTAAATACTTAACAACTTCTTTATTTATAAAAATAAACTCACGAAACTTTTTTCCGTGTGTAGAACGATATTATCCGTAATCTGTACAAAGATTGAAAACATTACTTAAAAATTGCGGGTTTTTTTTATAAAAAAATTCGTTTTTTCCCTTTTTGCTAGAAATATTTAAGAATTTTTTTTGTTACACTTTTTGTTTAAAAATTACTGTTGTTTGCAATTGATATATGAAGTTTGAAGGCAATTAACTTAAAAACGAAGCCCGAAACAAAATTAAAACTTTGAACAAATAAAGCATTTTTACAATAGGAATAACTCTTCCCTTTTTTTTTTATTTTGAAAGTCTTTTCCCTTCCTTTTCCCGGCGATTTCATGGCGCGATTGCTTAACGCACTTCGTTACCAATTGTTGGACCCGGGTTCGACTTTGTAATTATTAACAACATACAAAACATACAAAAAAAAAGGTTCAGTGAGTGAATGAGTGAATATTAAAGTCCCACTGTTCACTTACTCGCCAGCTCTGATAGCAAAAAGGGAGAAGGGAATTTCCTTGACAACGTGTTATGCATTTAAAAATTTTTGTGCAACGCCGGGGGAAAATAAACCTGTCTGACAAAGAAAAGAAGCGAAAAAATTTCGAAACATGGAATTTTAAGTTATAAACTGGGTAAAAGCCCAAGCAACGCTGGTCTGGGCGGAGGAGGGGGGTGGGGGTGGAAGTCATTTTGATAAAGAGTATTAGAAGTGCTGATTTTGTGAAGGAAAGGGAAAATTTATAAAAGTATAGAAAGCCCGTGCAACGCCGGGCCATGCAGCTAGTATTAAATTAAGAGAACAGATTTAAAAATTATATACTAGTAATTCACATAGGCTTATCATATATAAAATTTAATACTTACCTTAATTTGTACGGTTTATGGTTAAAATCGTATTGTAGCTTTAACGTCAAAGTAGATTATTATGGTACTCAATACAGTGGCGCACACAAGGGGGGAGTAGTCCAAGGGGTTCGGAATCCCCCCTCCCAAAGAGAGCCCTTGATTTTTTCTCTGATTGATTATAATTCTAAATATGTAGTACGTATAGTTTAATTAAATATTTATTATTAATGATTAATTCTATCAATTAAGGCTAATTATTTATTCAATAATTAGTTTTTTTGCTGTTTTTTGTTCCCGAAAATCGAAAAAAAATCCACAGAAGCTTGATACACGAATGGTAGACTTTTGACCCTGAACCCCCTTCCCCCTTGAAAAATTCTTGTGTGCGCTACTGACTCAATACTTTGTTATTGTGTGAAGGAGGCGGGGGGCGTGATAAAAGTATGATTGAAAATTGGGTCCCTAACTGAAAAACACTGGTTTAATGTGTAAGCGCAAGGAGTCTCATTTTAAATGTGAACTAATAGTATATTGAAAACCGGTGTAACCATTAGAATTTTGAATGCAAGTATGCAAACGTGTATGTATTGTGTCATACAGGTGCCCAGTGTTAGTTTGCGGGATGGAGTTTTGTGTTAGTTGCACTTGACTGATTTATTGACTAACAGGGACTGCGAGTTGTGTAAGACACTAGAATTGGTATCCAATGATGTCCCAAACGAGCTCGATTGGATAAAAATCTTAGAATCTAACAGGCTAAAGCCGCATGTTTAGGTGTGACAGAGGCATGAGGACATTCGCTATCCTGTTGGAAATTCCCCTCCTTGAATGGTGACAGTAAATGGCAGTGCAACAGGTTGAGCATCACAATGACATACAATTTTTCAGTCAGTTTGCATGAGTTAGCCATGAAGGTGCTTCTATGGTGATAGGAAATTAATCCCAAGACCATAACTCCAGGTGTAATTCCAGTGTTCTTAGACCCCAGGCAAATGGGTTGCAAGGGTCTACTGGTCTCTTTCTTACTAACACAGGGCAAGGACATCAAAGTTTTTATGAGTTACCACAACAGATCTCCACTCCGTCCATCAAGGAGCTCTTGTTTGACGCCACAGAAGGCATTGATTTGGGATACACGCTATTAAGTGTCTGGCTCGAAACTAAATGCTCCTATTCGTACAGAAAACAATCTTAAATCATCTCCGTGGCCACGATAGCCTAGTGATAGCGGTAGCCGAGTGGTCAAGGTCACGGACCCGTGGCCGGCGTGTCATGAGTTCGAGTCAAATACCACTGAAGACCTGTCGTGTACGAGAGAGATGCACGTTAAATCTGTCGAAGGCTCAAACGTCCTCCCGTTGGTGTGGTGTGGAAGTTAGGAGAGTAGGTGTCTGCTCAGATGTCGTCCACGTCATTTGACTACGGTTCAAAATCACGAGCCAAAAGCCATCGAATAACTCAATAGTGCGATGTTCATATTCTCTCACTCGTATAAATTCCTTAGGCCGCGGTAACCGAGTGTTATATGTATCGGATCGTGGCTTGCTTTGTCACGAGTTCGATCCCAGTACCACTAAAGACCCGCCGTGTAGGGCAGCGATGCACGTTAAATCTGTCGAGAGCTGAAACGTCCTCCCGTTGGTGCGGTGTGGTAATCAGGAGAGGGGGTGCCAGTTCAGGTGTCGTCCACGTCACTTGACCAAGGTTCAAAATTACGCTGTCCGTCGTCAAAAGCCCTCGTGTAGCTGAACAGTGCGACGTTAATATTCAATCAATCATTCGTATAATTTCCTTCTAAGAAGGGCTTCCACACACTTCTAATGATTCTGTCACAATCGAAAGCAGCGCTGGAATGCCTCCTCTTGAAGAGATATCGAGCCGATAATACATTAATTTCTGTGTTATCTGCATGCTTTTGAAAGAGTCCTTTTCAGAGGTGTTTATAGCTTGAGGCTAAACTAGAAGTCATAAGAGTCATGTATAGAGGACTTGATTGAGTTTCAAAACAAAATTCTGTATCAAATGTGAAGAATGTGAGCTTGTTACCTTGAATAAAATTTCCAATTCACTGTCCCAGATCTGGCCTGTTGGATGATAGTTGCTCCTTGTGGTGCGTGAGTTATACCTTTGGTAGTGACACATTCAGGACGAAGCATTATGCGCATGATCTTGGACATAAATGTTGTTTGGACTTGGAATGGTCTGAAATGCTTTCATCAAGATTTTTTCTTACTTACAAAAAAATTTTACACATTAGGTTTGTTCAAATTTTTAAAAATTATTTTGTCACGAAAGCGAAAAAACAACGGGGTTCGCTTGTATTGGAAGTCTGCTGGCGACTGAAAAGTATTTTTCAACAAGTTTCACACCTTGCCGTTCGGATCACCTTCGTCAGTAACTATATCGTACGTTATACCCCTAATTTAATTTTCTTATGCACGAAAGATGAGATATGGTAGGATATTTTTAACATTCCTTGTGTGCCTAGAATTATAACTATTTTAATTAGTTATCTTAATACTTTTTCAACGATATTATTTTTTCACCACTTCCAGATTGCTTCGCCTTTTCTTAATGAGTCTTTTCATGAAGTAGAGTAGACAACATGCAAAGCGAGATTGTGATTACAGGTATATCGGGAAGATTCCCCGAATCTGATGATGTTGCAGAATTCAGTCAAAAACTCTACCAAAAAATAGATCTTGTGACTGACAGCAAGAAAAGATGGGAACCAGGTAGGTCCTTACATTATTTCCTCTCTTCTCTCGCGCGCGCAACTTAGTTCTCCATTTATAATTTAATTTGGAACCTTTCTGGGGTTATAAGAATCAAAGGGATATGTTTCGCATTCTTATTTCCTCCTGGGATTCTCTATGAATGAACTTTTGTACATGCTTATATCATGAAAATATTTCGAAACATATTAAATAAATTTTTATTTTATTAAAGTTATTTCTCTGTATGTATTAAAATAAAAACTGGCGATTAAAAATGATTTTTGAAAATATTATTAATCGCAGAAATTCATAAAATTTCTACTTCTGTGTGTATAACTATTTTTAACAAAATCTCTCATCTAAGTATTTGTTTGTATATAGTATAAATACCCTCAAAAAAAGTTGTCAGCTACTATTTTTTTTTCTTTTTTGAAAAACTTTATTTTAGTCTAGAAATTTACTCTTTTGAAAAAAATAAAAACCTTGCCTTAAATTTAGGGAAACTAGCACCATAGCATGGACTTCTATACAGTAGAACCTGTTTTGGGGCGGTCTTTTTTTATGCGATTTTTTATGTGCGATCTTTTTTTTTTATGTGGAGTATGAATCTCAATGGCTTTGGCGCCACTGTAATGTTTTCCATCTATTTAACAGTGATTCAATGGAGAATGTTAGGACCCCTTTCTGAATGTCAGGTTTCGCCTTTAATATTTTATAAATTTGGTAAATACATATTTAGCCTTCTTCAAGCCTTTGGCCCCTAGAGTCCTTCCACCCCGTGATGTGGAGGTAAAGGTTACGCCACTTAAATGTAGACACTTCAAGACGCTATATGCATTTGTTATAAAAAGCCTCCCGACAAAGCGCATTCAGTTTGCTTTTTCTCAACGTTCCAGCAGCCCACACTTGACTGAAGGCAAAACTTTCAGTGACAGTGACATTATCAATAACTTGATAGATTATGAAGACGGACAAGAAGAACCGGATTTTTTGAGAGCGGATAAAAATATGCAGGAATCCAGCTTTCAAACAAATTGGGAAAGCATTATCTTAAAATAGATACTAATTAAGAAAGGAGTATCGAATTCCAAAAAGGGCTTCGATCATGTATATCTGGTTACCGCTACATTTACAAGCAACTGAACACACAACTGTCGTCACAAAAACTTATCTCTTACTTTTTGTTGCCAAAAAAATAAATTAATTGAAATTATACCTTGAAGGGCTTAGGAGCACGATGAGTAGCAATGAGTCTTTGAGGGGATCATAGCCTTTGTTGCTCCATATCCCACAAAACCTGAACTGAGTAGCGATGAATTATGTATGTGCATTTTGTATACAATGAGAAACTATATGTTTTTAAAATGTTTCTTTGTGTATCATTTAATTATTTATTTTGTTATCAAAGTACTCTTACATAAATTTTGTAAATAATTGGCATATTTTAGAAATGCTATTTTTTTACGCTGTTCTTATCCACCTCAAAAAAAAATGTTTCTTTATTCCCACGAATAAGTTTTGTGGAATTTATGAAATTTTTGAATATTTTTTTGTTTGTTTATATTTTTATGAAGCCATTATATACCGCACAAAAACGGGTACAACTGCACTTCTAATATGATAAGAGCAAAATTTGGAACTGCATTAAACGAAGAAAGAATTTTAGTTCCCTCCTTCGAGAAATTCATTTTTTAACTGATTTTTAAATATTTTGTACCTGTACAGAGTTTATGTGTGTGTTTTCAATTTAGCACAGGACACAGGAAGACTGAGTCACACGAAATAATGCATGCTGAAAGCTAAATTCTGGTTTGATTCGTCTGTCTCGAAAAATTTTAAATTTTGGTTGTGATAGCTTGCACCCAGGAACCTTTTTTTTTCGCGAATTAATATTTTATTATAAATATTTTTACTTAAAGAAATTCAACCTGGAAGCACTTTTTCATTCGCAATGTGTTGTCGAGTCTAGTTGTTTGAATGTGACTAAGTTTCTTGATTTAGTTTTCTTAGAGATTGCTAAATATTGTCTTGATCTTTAAGACTTACCTGTTCTTCGAAGCAAGATTACAGATCTTTTTTGATTGTATCATTTAAAAAAGTCTTATTTTAATAATTATAATTCAGTTTTGGAAAGCAGGTATACGGTTACAGTTTTGCTTTTTCCCTTAGAAATAAATTGAATCAAAACTAAGAATATTTTTTGGCTTTTCAAAATTCCAAGTTAATTTCTGATTTGATTTATCTGTCTTAAACATTTTCAACTTAAATTAACATTAAAATTGCAATTCCTGTTTCAGTTTGTCTCTGCTCTGTTGCTGATCGTTTGATAAATGTTATGCCTGTTTTGTTTGTTCATACAATATTAATTTCAAATAATGTTAACAATATATATTGTGACATGTTTCAAGTCAGAACCCATCTTAATTTAAAAAAAAGGACCTTTATTCATCGAGTTCTCTACATATACTAACGCTAAGAGAAAAAGGACGCCAAAGTGAAATCTGTTTTTTACCACTTAAGCCCAGATGTGTGAAATATCTCTTATTTTATGAGTGTACTTGAAAATCAATGCTGACATATAGGGCTATTAAATATAATGATCGGGGATTAGAAGTGTTTAGTGGTTAGGCCATCTGTTTCGGAGGAATAATTGGGTGATTATTTTAATACTTGAAGATGTAATGGAAAATAAAAGTTAAGCGCTATATTGGGAATTTAATTTTGAATCTAATTTACATTTTCTCCCCCTTCCCAATTTTAAGAGAGAGTCACTGGCACGGTTTTTCTCTGTTAAGTGAGGAGTGTAGGGAACAATGTATTATCCCATCATTGAAAGAGCAAACCACATCACAAACACAAAGTGAAAAGTTTAAAATCTGTACAAATGTTGATTTGGGAAACACGTGAACATATGGTATCATGACCACTTTCATTTCGGTTTTGGAATTTCCCACGCAAACAATTTTTTAGCATAAATTTGATATAAATACTTTTTTGGTGCCCTATTTGAGCGATTTTGAGCTAGATTCTAGATACCCTGATTTCCCGTGTTTTGCGGTCGGGTTATACTGGTTTTTTGATTTATGGCACATTTTCCAGTCAGGGTCATTTCAAAAATATGCTGATTCATTTTCTTTTCCCTTTTTCTCTGGGATTTTCAGCGGTTCAGACATTATTATGAATTTCTTCAGTCTGATATTTCAGAGCAAGAACCTAGAAGTTAATTATTTAGTGTTATTTGTTAATTAGTATTGAAGTATTACTATTAATCTTTATTCTAATTATAAATTTATATAATATTACTTTTAAACTAGTATTTAGTTATTGATATTAACTTTTAATTGGTATTGATTAAACTATAGCTATTAATTATCTCATTAAACAACTGATTAGTGTTTAAATTATATATATACTTCCTAATAATTTCAAATAATTTATGTTGCTAAACATACTGATATTTTAAACATAAATATGAATCTTATCATTTGTATTGCCTATTATATATATATATATATATATATATATATATATATAGTCGACTCTCGATAATTCGAACTTTCGATAATACGAACCTCTCGCTAATTCGAAGTATATGCTCACACACACACACACACAGCTCCTAGAAAAACTCTCGATAATTCAAACCTTCAATATTATGAAGTTAGATTCACTTCTTGTACCTAATTATCTCACGAGCGGTTTTTTTACTGAACTTATTTTCAGTTCAAATTGTGCATGTTGATAGAATAACTATACTTTGTTTATTATATTTCCGGTATTTGCTAAGCAGAATGTTGATTTATTCCTTAGCCATCTGTTTTTTCTTTTACCGTTGATACCCAAGCTTTAGATGGATAAAGGAAAAACTGCTTTCTTTTTTATTCACTGTGCAGTAATGAGTGAGGTTTCCTTTTACAAGTATTGCACAATAATTTTGATTTTCGTTGAGTATTTATTATTAATAATGAGTCACATTTAAACACAATGTTTTTTTTAAATAAAGCACTCGAACTACATCCAAGATAATTCAGCAGAATCGTTTTATGGCAGAGAATTGAAAGCGAGAAATAAAACCTTTATATAAAAATGTACGAGGCAAAGACAGGAGAGACAGGGATTTAACTTTTTTTTTTAAAAAAAAAAGAGAGAGCAGTAATATGCCACTAAGAATTTCTTCACGTGCCATAGTTGTCGACCCATGCTATTAAGTATACCCCGTAGCTGAGTGTGAACTGTGAATACGCCTTGTGTTCATTTTATATTCCAAATTTTAAATTAAAAATATTATTTTACTAAACTTGTGGTGATTTACGTTTCCTACCTGTTAATTTCGATAAACCTTGGGCCACTACTTTACACTTCACCTCAGTGTCGACTTATCACGCGAAAGGAACGACATGTCTTCTTTTAAAAAGTACAAGGCTTAATAATTTCCGAAAAGAAAAAGGTGATAGAATCAGTTGAAGAAGGAAGGTGAGAGGAAGGTCGATGTAGCCAAAGCATTTGAAATCCCACTGAGCTCACTCTCCACTATTCTGAAGACTAAAGAGAAAATCTTTAGTGCATCTTCGAGTAGAGTGAGAAAATACGTTAGTAAAGGTAATTTTCCACGTCTTGAACAGTGTTTAGTTTCATGGATGAGACAGTGTCGTGGACAGAATATTCCGATGGGTGGCTCTTGATTGAAGGAAAAGGCTAAAGCATTCGCCTAAGAATTAGGAATCGAGTTTTCAGCTAGCGAGGGATGGCTTACAAATTTTAAGAAAAGGAATGGGATAGTCTTCAAAAAAATGTGCGGGGAAAGCTCAAGTGTCGACATTAACGTTTGTTCTAAGTGGCAGAACTCGCTTTCGGATCTAATAAAGGAGTACGAACCACGTAACAATTTCAACACGGATGAAACCGGACTCTTTTTCAAGTGTTTGCCAGAAAAAACATTTACATTCAAAAAAGAAAAATGCCATGGAGGAAAACATAGCAAGGAGAGGTTAACTATTTTACTGGCTGTAAACATGGACGGCTCAGAAAAGATTACTCCTCTCGTCATAGGAAAATCTGCAAAACATCGGTGTTTCAAGGGCATAAACTCGTTCCCTACCAAATACCGCTCAAACAAGAAGGCATGGATGACCACCGAACTCTTTAATGAATGGTTGGTCCAACTGAACTCGGATGAAAAGAGAGAAACGACACACTCTCTTATTTTTAGACAACTGTACTGTGCACAATAACGCACCACCTTTATCGAATGTGAAACTTCAATTTTTCCCTCCAAACTCAACCTCAAAACTTCAGTTACTCTCGACCAGGGTATTATACATAATTTTAAAACTTTTTATCGGCGTGAAGTCGTTAAAAGCGTTATGTATAACCTCGAAAATCAGCAGAAAATCAATCTACTATTTCTATTTTAACTGCTTTAATCATGATTGACAAGGCTTGGAGAGCTGTTACTCCTTTGACAATTCACAGCTGTTTTAAAAAGTCAGGCTTCCCCTCGCCGAATCTGGTTGATGTGGACGATACACTCACTGAATTTAATGCTGAACCATCCCTTTGGAAAGCTCTTCCAGAACAAGATTTGACGTTTGACGACTTCGTGTTGGTTGACACGGACATTGCTGTATGGGGAGCTATATCTGACGCTGAAATTGTGGCTTTGGATCTTCATAATACAGAAAGTGATGAAGACGAATAGGAGGAGTTGACTCCGGTAACTCTGTCAGAAGCTAAAGTGTCACCAAACAAACTACGCAACTTTCTCCTTCAAAATCATGTTGATGCATGCATTTTACAGGCTTCATTTGTTCTAGAAAAATCTATTGACAAAGTTAGATTGAATGCCTTAAAAAAGATAACAGATATTTTCGAGAAAAAGGATTAATTATACTTAGTATGTACATTCTTTTAATAGTTGTTTTCAAGACATAAGTGTATTCTTTTAATATAGGACTTTTAACTTCTGTTTTATTTTTATACTGTATAAAATGTACTTTAAAAAATTATGCACAATTGTTGCTTTATTACATAATTTTAAATTTAAATGCGTTAGGATAAAACTTCTCTTCGTGTATTTTGAGAGTTTTTTTCTACCCTCTTGATAATTCGAAGTTTTTCATTGGTCCCCCTCCAACTTCGAATTATCGATAGTCGACTGTATATATATATATATATATGTGTGTGTGTATATATATATATATATTAGTAGTAAATAAATTAAAAACACTAATAAATCCTAAAACATCTTAAGATCAAATCGAAAGAACCAAGAAAATGAAACCATGACAAACCAAAAAAGAAATTTAGTTAGAGTGGAAAAACTATTATGATTTCCCGAGCTGTCACTGGTTTAGGACAGTGAAACAGGGTTAAGCAGTGTTTTGTGAAATCTCGCAACCTTCTCCTACAGCGGAAATTTTCGACATAATAGCACAGGAGATAAACCAAGGCAAAGAATAGAATTTGAGTATTAAATTACTATTGAATCCGGAAGAAATAGACAAATATAGATTTGTAAACAAAAATATTTGCAAAAGAGGTTTAAAATGATTATGACCATAATTAATAATAATTTAAATGAGCGAAGAAACTACAAAATATTACCCGATGTAGTAAGATTCCCTGTGTGTGTGTACTGGCTCAATGCACAAAAAACAGCATAACTAAGAATAGTGGCGCCATCACAAACACAAAGTGAAAAGTTTAAAATCTGTACAAATGTTGATTTGGGAAACACGTGAACACATGGTATCATGACCCCTTTCATTTTGGTATTTCCCCCGCAAACAATTTTTTAGCATAAGTTCGATATAAATACTTTTTTGGTGCCTTATTTGGGTGATTTTGAGCTAGATTTTGGATACCCTGATTTCCCGTGTTTTGATATATATATATATATATATATATATGGGAAATTTCCACATGAACAGTGCAGCCACCAGCGAGTTAACGAGGGAGAGGGATTCAGGGAGCGGAGGTGGATGATCCAGGGCTGAAGAGAGGGCGACGAGAACGGTGGCCGGATAGGAAACAACCACCCGTTGTTCACGAGAGAGACGCGTAGGTCACTCTCAATACCCATGTCCCTGGGGCTATCGTGAAGATTAGAATTCAGCGAGTGGACTCTAGACGCGGAGGTCGATGATCCGGGGCTGAAGAAAGAGCGACGAGAACGGTGGCCGAGTAGGGACGCACCACCCGTTGTTCACGAGAGAGACGCGTAGGTTACTCTCAACACTATCGTGCAGATTAAGTGTCAGCAATTGTACTGGAACTGTCGTTAAGTGCCAGAAGTGCTTAATCGAATTGTAAATACTTTATTATATGTGTTAAACGTCTGTCGTAGTGAGTTGAACTGTATTAAGTGTCCAACATTAAACGTTAGTTCAGCAAAAAAACGAGTGTGATCATTGAATACCCCTAGAACTGTACCATAATCCCACAAAATATGGGGGCACGGCCGCGATATGGACTGTGAGGACTGTTAATATTGCGACAAACGCGATGTGTGGATTGTGAGGACTGCTAATATTGCGACTAACGCGATCTGGATTGTGAACATTTGAACTGTGTTTGTGTGTGTGTGCATTACATTGGATACCAGTTGATGTGCCTGTGCGTGTAGAAGGGAGTTCCACGAAAGAAAAAAAAGGTAAGATACCTTTTAATATCCTTCTATTGTGATAAGTAAAATTGTATTAGAATATGTCGTACCATAAAAATACAAGAAAGGAGGACTTTATAAATGTTCTCAAGGCAATTGGAGAACAAGCTACTTTGAATCTATCTAAAAATAATTTGAAAAAATCCGCAGCTTTTAAAGACGATCCCAATTTTGTGATGAATTTGCTAAATTTGCCCATTGAGGACAGGCAGACTAAATCCGAACAGCAGCTGCAAGTGATCAACTCACAACTAGAGGTAGAAAAAATTAAATTAAAACAAATTGAACGAAAAATTGAACTTCAGAAAGCTTTGGCAAAAGGACAAGCAACACAACAAAGTTCAAAAGGAGATACTAATAATTTAGAAAATTTAATTAAGAGTGTAAAAACGATGGAGTCAGAAAATAAAAATCAACATACAGATTATACCGTAAACCAAATTGAAACTTCTATTTCTAATCAAAATAACCTTTTATTTAATGAATTGCAGTATGTAGACGTTATTGTTGATGATAACCCACTAAGTGTTACTTTGGACTCAGACGCGAATTCAGTAATTATCAATTCAAAGTACGTTTCGGAAGAAAAAGAATTCATTCTCAAATCGTGTTGACAAGTTGTTCTGGAAAAAAAGGCGAATGTTTCAGAATTTACGATCTCATTGAAGGGTGAGGGAAAAATACTAGCGACAGTGTGCGAGATCGAGGCAGCAATATTATTACCCTCGAAAGTCTTTGAGTTCTTAAAGAGTGAGTCAGAGGAAGCGGGGTCAACGGACGCGTCATGCAATCCGGTGTGTTTACAAAATGAAACAGAGGTAGAAAATAACGTTGGGGTGTCAGGAGGTGTAGCTAACTCGGAAAAGCAAATCGATGAGTGGTTAGAACAGGGAATAATTAGAGAGAGTTGTTCCGATTTTTCATCTCCGAAAGATGGAAAGATGGAAGAAAGATGGAACAATGCGATTGGGTATAGATCATAGAAAATTAAACAAGAAAATAATTAAGGATAGATATCCACTTCCTATAATTGAAGACGTATTAGATAAGTTAGGGAATGGGAAAATATTCACGACGCTTGACTTAAAGAATGCATTTTTTCATGTAGATGTTGATGAAGCTAGTAGAAAATATACCGCGTTTGTAACGGAAGCTGGCCAATATGAATTTTTAAAAGTGCTATTTGGATTGTCTATTAGCAGTAACTATTTCCAAAGATACATTGATTACGTGTTTAGAGAATTGTTAAGGGACGGTACACTAATTATTTATTTAGATGATATAATAATTCCGGCTACTGATGAAAAAGAGGCTTATAAAAAATTAGTTCGTGTGTTAGAAACCGACGAGAATATTAGAGACATTAAAAAGCTTTTGCCATCAAGCAAAACTGAGTTTATCCTAAATAATAATGTTTTATTTAAAATATGTGAGAAGAAAGAATTGTTAGTCGTTACAGAAATGATGCAAGCAAATGTGATTAGGAAAGTTCATTCATTTAGACATTTTGCAGTGACAAAGACTGAAGAGTTGGTGAGAAGGGACTGTTGTTTTCCGAATATGAGAAAGTGTGTTGAAAATGTAATAAAGGACTGTGTTGAATGCAAATTAGCCAACAAGAGGGTGCAAGAGGAGAATGGTAGAACCTACCATCGAAAACGAAAAAAAAGCTCAATATCAGAAAGGAGAGTTGCTAACAACCGTGAGGACTCAGTTTGGAAACAAGATGAAGCCATGGACTTTGCATTGAGGAGAGAGGAAGAACGAATTTGTTTCAAATATTTGTGTTTCTGTATATTAATCTTTGTTATTTTTTTTGTTTTTTTTAGTTTGTTTATTTTAGATCCTTAGTGCATGAGCAGTGAGAACACTGCTTGTGTGGATGGCCGAGAGTTGTGGGAAATTTCCACATGAACATTCTTTAGAGGGCGCTGACAGTGCAGCCACCAGCGAGTTAACGAGGGAGAGGGATTCAGGGAGCGGACGCTAGACGCGGAGGTCGATGATCCAGGGCTGAAGAGAGGGCGACGAGAACGGTGGCTGAGTAGGGATCCACCACCCGTTGTTCACAAGAGAAACGCGTAGGTCACTCTCAACACCCATGTACCTGAGACTATCGTGAAGATTAGGAATTTAGCGAAGGGACTCTAGACGTGGAGGTCGATGATCCGGGGCTGAGAAAAGAGCGACGAGAACAGTGGCTGAGTAGGGATCCACCCCCCGTTGTTCACGAGAGAGACGCGTAGGTTACTCTCAACACTATCGTGCGATTAAGTGTCAGAAATTGTACTGGAACTGTCGTTAAGAGCCAGAGGTGCTTAATCGAATTGTAAATACTTTATTATATGTGATAAACGTCTGTCGTAGTGAATAGAACTGTATTAAGTGTCCAACATTAAATGTTAGTTTAGCAAAAAACGAGTGTGATCATTGAATACCCCTAGAACTGTACTATAATCCCACCACACACACACACACACACACACACACATATATATATATATATATATATATATATATATATATATAATATACATCACAAACATGTTGTTACTGGTGACCTCATTATTGTAAAAGACAATAATCTTAGAAACATAATGAAAAAATGTACTGGTTTTAGATTAATGATTTCGAATAATAATAAAATCATATAAAAATCAATTATATAATGAGATATTGAGTAATCTATATACAAAATAACTATTAAATATAGTATGCCTATAGAGGCATTCGCAGAATTCAAAGGTAATATTACACACACACGCAGCAGCTTAATAAATATAACTTTGGTACAGATAATAAAATCTTTTTTAATAATATTAAAAATCAGATTAAAAAATTGCAAAATAAAACTATTATAGTTAATGTTGATAAAGTGTCAGGAAATTTTGCCTTCATATGTAAAACTATTATAATTTAATGATCAACAATTATTTTGATAATAAGACAGCTTTTATTAAGTCATCTGTTTCTGATAAAGAAATAAATAATCGAATTTTGGCTTTTCATAAACAATTAGGAATTCAAATTAATAATTTTAAATTTCCACATATATTTCTTACTTTCAAATTTCATAAAGACCAATTTAAGACAGTTAAAAATAGATTTAATACATATAATACCAAAAATGGCAAAATTCTCCATGACAGAGAGAAATATTACATGATACAATAAATAATCTTAAATCCTCAGCCATTCTTAAAAATAGTAAATCACTAATTGAACAAATGAAAGATAAAAAGATTTATTCAGTCCATAGTTTAGATTTTGAAGATCTTTTTAACTCTATTAATATTGATGATTTGACTAATATACTTGAAAATTTACTTAAAGATAATTTATTTAATAATGTTAATAATGATAGATTTGGTTCACTACTTAGGTTTGTACTTAAAGAGAACCATATATATCATAAGGGTAACTATTATCTGCAGATTAAAGGTTTGCCACAAGGTAGCTCGACGAGCAACTGTCTTGTCAGTTTATACTTACATTTTTTTAAAGTAGTTACATTAATAATTCTAAATATTACATTTATCGTTAACATAATCATTTGTGGCAAACAAGTCAATTTTATATCTAACATTAATTTTTTATCCATAATATCTTAATTTAATACAGACAAATAGTAACAACAATGAAGCAAATTTTCCTGACATACATATCAAATTAAAAGATAATGTAATAGTTTCTAATATTTATGGTAAAAGAGATTTTAATTTCAATATTATAAAAGTTCCTCATTGGGAGAGTAATGTACATGTTTCTATATATATTCAGAAATATTGTTATTAATTATATACAACGCAATAAATTTCTGGTGTCAAAAAAATTAAAAATTATAAATAACTATAAACATTTTACTAAATATTGCTTAAATCAGAAATACACACTTAATTTTATTAATAGTTATATGAATAAAGCTATTCAAAATAGTAAGGATTAAAAATTCTGAGATTGATAATAGTTTATTACTATAAACTTACATATTTCATATTGGCTTACCTCTATTTAAATGCGGAGCCTTGTGAGAAGTCAAATAACGTAAAAGCCCAAAACTTCCTAATTTAAGTTTAAATGCTGTCTATGTTATGGAAAAATTGAAGTTGCTCAGTGTTCTTGAGAGAGAATGAAATCATTGGAATGATTTTTGCGTAGAATGCAACAGTTCAAAACAGGTTTAAGTAGCATTTGGGTGAGACGAATCTGAAGCAGGGGGGGAGGGTCACGTGACCTTTGACACTGTCGAATGGGTGAGGACTGGGTAAGGTGAAACGAACACAAACGAAGCCGCAAGCAAGGGATAAGAAAGATGCATGACCTTTGACAGTATCGATCGTGTGAAGACTGTTAAAATCATTATTATCAGACATGAACGGGAAAAATCGCGAGTGTCAGTAACCTAATTAAACAAAAAAAAGTTTGGTATAAATGCTAGAAACGTTGAGACAGAAGGCTCACGAAATAAATCAATCTCTATTGACTAAAAATAATCCTAAATGAATAAAAATAATCCCTATTTGAAACGGATATTGTTCACCATTTCATTCGTTTTAATTTTATTTTCGCGGAATCCTAATTTTTTTTCTATATTTAAAGTACCCTAAGTTATTCCTTATAACATTAGCTATCTACCAGTGAAAGTTTCGTCAAAATTTTTCCAGCCGTTTCAGAGATTAGCCGGAAGAAACAGACACACAGAAAGACAGATAGACAGACAGACAGACAAAAAAATTTTAAAAATTGATTTTTTCATATAAATACCGTATATACTTTTAAATGCATTTAGTAAAAAACTGTTAATTTCAAATTACAAACAGACATTTCATTTTTATTTATATGTATAGATGTATAGATATATATACTAGCTGGTACACCCGTTCTTTGCACGGGTGAATTTAAAAATTAAAAAATACAGACTAAAGGATAAAGAAGTTTTTAATGAGTTAATTTTACGTGAATTGTATAAATTAAACAAAAAAAAGCTTTTTACATAACTCAGCTGAAAGAAAAAACCATGTTTGCTAAATTTTAAGTCTTTAGATATAATTGCTGATTTTTTATTATTGTTATTATTATTTATGACGCCCCGTACCTTTCTTGGGGGTCGATTTTTGAAAACACCTACCTGCTCAGTAAAAGTAACACATTGTTACAAATTTTGTGTAATAAACGCTAAAAATGGTGTAAATAATTTTGATCTGGATGTGTAATACGTAAATATTACTTTCTGATGCATTTATTTTATGTTAAATAGCAGTTACCCGGTGGAATTTAACAAAAAAGTGTTTATTCACTTCGCAGAGTTTACGAAAACTTTTCTTCTACTTTGTGAATCTGTTTCTTTTTTGTTTTATTTTTTTTCTTTGCTTTTTGTTGAGCAAGGGGTGAAAGGATCGCATGACCTTTGACACTGTCGATGGGGTGAGGACTAAAATCTTTAGGATCAAAATAGGTCTAAGGAGCAAGTAGGGTAAAACGCGAACACAAACGAAGCCGCAAGGAAGGGGGTGAAAGGGACCCATGACCTTTGACAATGCAGTTATCGACTGTAAAATCATTAGGATCAAGACATGAAAGGGAAATGTTGCGAATGGCAGCAATCTAATCAAATAAAAAAGTTTGATATAACGGCTAGCAATCGCGTTGAGACAAAAGGCTCGCGAAATAAAATAATTCCTATTAAATAAAAATATTCTCTATTGAATAAAAATAGTCCCTATTGAAATAAATAATCCGTATTTGAATCGGATATTGCTCACTATTTCATTGGTATTAATTTTATTTTCTAGGAACCCTAATTTTTTTTCTAAAATAAAAGTAGCCTAAGTTATTCCTTATTACATTAGCTATCTGCCAGTGAAAGTTTCCTCAAAATTGGTCTAGCGGTTTCAGAGATTAGCCGGAAGAGACAGACAGACAGAAAGACAGATAGATAGATAGACAGACAAAAATTTTAAAAATTGATTTTTTCATGTAAGTACCGTATATACTTTAAAATGGATTTAGTAAAAAGCTGTTAATTTCAAATTACAAACAGACACTTCATTTTTATTTATATGCATAGATATATATTATATATGTATTATATATTATATATGTATTATAAATATTATATATGTATTATATGTATTATATATGTATTATATATATTATATATGTATTATATATATTATATATAATACATATAATTATAAAATTATATGTATAATACATAATAATTATATGTATTATATTAATTATATTAATTATATGCATTATATATATTATATATATGTATTATATATATTATATATGTATATTATATATATTATATATGTATTATATATATTATATATGTATTATATATATTATATATGTATTATATATATTATATATATGTATTATATATATTATATACGTATTATATATTTTATATATACACTGCTGGCCACCGTAAATGCAACACCCTGAAGGAAGCAGATAAATAACATGAAATTCACAACATGCATTAGCGGAGGTGTGATATGCAGATGATTAGAATTTGAGCGCAGACACACATCACGCGTGCCTGTGGCGCCACCTCAAAGCGCTATTTAAGGCTTGGAGATTTCGACGATTTCAAGTTCGGCAATTGTGTTTTTCTTGTGGTTTTTTCAAAAAACGATCAGCTATGTCTCGTAGAAAACAGCGATAAGCTTTTGATCAAGTATCCGAATTCGACAGAGAAAGGATAGTGGCCTACCGAGATTGTGGATTATCTTTCAGGGAAATCGGTAGTCATGTTAGACGATACCAAACAACTGCAATGCGGATATGTGACCGTTGGATACAGGAGGGTACGACGGACTGACGTGGTCAATCGCATCCACTTCAGTGCACCACTTCACGAGAGGACAGGCAAATTGTGCTCATGACAGTGACGGATCGCTCAGTCACATGACGAACCGTAGCACAGCGCATTGAGTCTGTAACGCATCCTTCAGTGTCTGCGCGTACCATTCGCCGCCATTTACAGCAGAAAGGTCTGTCCGCAAGACGTCCATTGCTTGGTCTACCCTTGACGCAAAACCACAGACGTCTCCGCCGCCAATGGTGCGATGAAAGGAAAATGTGGGTGGCAGAATTGAATGAAGTTGTCTTTACTGACGAGTCACGCATCTGTCTGCAACCCCACGATGGTCGGATTCGAGTCTGAAGACACCGTGGAGAGAGGATGCTTAACAGCTGCGTTATGCACCACCACTCTGGTCCAGCACCGGGTAGTATGCTATGGGGTGGTATTGGATATCACTCTCTCACTCCTCTAGTATGCATTGCCGTTACTTTAAACACAGCCAACTCTATATCTCCGAGGTGTTGGAGCCAGTTGTCGTTCCTTACCTTCAGGGCTTGACCACAGCCATGTTTTAACAGGATAATGCGCGACCACATGTGGCACGCATTGTCCAAAGGTTTTTCATTAATCCCCAGATTGAATTGCTTCCCTGGCCGGCTCGCTCTCTGGATCTTTCACCGATAGAAAAAATGTGTTCCATGGTTGCTCAACGATTGACCCAGATTAATCCCCAGATGCCACACCAGATCAGCTTTGGCAGCGTGTGGAAGCTGCTTGGTCTGCTGTACCCCAAGAACACATCCAAAGTCTCTTTGAATCAATGCCGAGGCGTGTGGCAGCGGTGATCTAACAATGGCGGCTACTCTGGCTACTGATTCTGGCAGGGGAACCACACTTCACAGAAGTCTATAAATTTAATCATTTGATACTTGGTCAACTTGTTATCTACAAAATAAATTTTGTTGTGCTATCTCTTGTCTTTTTTAGTGTTGCATTTACGGTGGCCAGCAGTATATACATATACGACAGATTTAAATCATAAGCATATTCTTCAATTCTTAAGCTAAAAAGCATAGATAAGGGCTTCATAACCAGTTAGAATTTTAAGTTGCATAATAATAGCTGCTTTGTTTTGATGGTAAGAAAAAAATAGTTTTGTGAGAGTTAAGTAAATGGACGTATATTTATAAAATTTAAACAATATTTCTCAGTGATTGCAGTGAACTTATCGATGAATGTTCAATGAACTTGCGATTATTTGTTGAGATGCTTTGCCACAAAGCCTTTATATCACAACCAGATGGCAGTTAAAATCAGACACATTATGGGAAATTTTTCTTTTTCTCAACGATTTTCAACTCTTTGTAGAACTACTAATGGCATCTGTCGATGATAGAACGAGCTCTTTAGTATTAATCCTGACATGTAGCATGGATAATAGATCAATATATTTTTATATTTATATTTTTCTAGGGGTATTTTGAAGCACCACATTGTAATATAAAGATTTAGGAGTTTTTTATTATTATAATTGGTTTAAAGCAGTTTTTCTCTCTGTAAGGGAATTCATTTAATGTAATCTGATTCTTAATATTTTATTAGTTTGGTCCCGTAGAATGATTTTTTCAAAATAGTTATTGAGTGCCGATGGGAACGTAATCTCTCGCTGTTACTTTCTATCGTAAAACATTTTAAAAGTCAAGAGGGAGTAACAAGTATTCAAGTATAGGCAATACCAAATTTCTGGAATTGTATTTCTTGTTTGATCACAAAGGAGCTAAGCAAAAGTACAAAAAGAACATATATTTGAAAAGTGACTTTGACAAACTATTTTCCTGTTTTCAGGATTGTATGGCTTACCCAGAAGATTGGGACAGCTAAAAGACATCAGTAAATTTGACAATGAATTCTTCGGAGTATCAGAGAACGAGGCTCTTTTTTTCAATCCCCAAGGAAGAATGCTTTTGGAAACCACTTATGAAGCGATCGTCGATGCCGGTAAGTGATTGCGCTGTTAATCGTAAGACGTTCAAATAAGATATGTGATTGCGCTTGATACCAAAAATACTTTAGTCAATGATACTCAAGACTAAAATCTTTCTAAATTAATCTCAAAATCATAGTTTTTTTATTTGCATGTGATACTTATTTGAATTGATCTCGGAAAACATTAACGTATTCAGTACTTTCTACTTTTGAATACCTCCTGTGTTCCGCAAAATTCTTCTAAGTCCTATCTGTCGTGTACAAAGAAATAATGTTTTAAAAAATAATGCCTATTATGTTTCCATATGCACACATAATGATATTAAATGATATGGGACCCTACAATGACTTTCAACTAAAGTGCAAGGCCATAAACATTTTTCTGTCATTTCATAGGTCCGAGTGTTAGTGCTTCTAAAGACCCCTCACGTGATGAGGCTGTGTTTGTCGAGTTTCACTTGACTCTTGATTTGACCAAGGTATAAATTATAAGGTTCATCTGTAGTAGTTCTAGGATTGTGTGTGTGTGTGTGTTCAGAAGTGTAATATTGTATAAGGAGCAATCAATAATTTTCAATTACTTTTATTCTGTGCAATCCTATGCTACTATATTTTTCATTAGTTACTGCATGTTCACCATTTCTTGGTTAATAAACTCTTTAGTTTTTTGCTCTCGTTAGTGGCAGCTTAATTTGTATTTGATTAAGCTTACTATACACGCATATTTTGGGAGTTAATTAACTATGATATAAAAATTTTTAAAATCATCTTTTGTCATCTTTTCTGAGTTATTTTCCTCTATTCATTAACATTGAAATTTAACTTGGAATTTACGGTATCCAATTGTGTGTGTGGGTTCGGTTACAATTTTCTAAAATCTGTCTTAAATAATTATATATATATATATTTCATAGTTATTCTTTAAGTAAATATATTGCAAAACTATAAAAAATACAGCAAAAAGAATTTTTTGAAGAATTATTTTTCAAAATATTGAGAAATCTGAACTGAAATATTACAAAAATTCGGTCTTTTGCTAACAACTCTAAAAAGCAATATATTATAAAAACAATTAACATTTTCACATGAATACAGTTCTTTAATATTTAACTATACTGTATACTAAAAACAATTCAAGTTTAACTATAAAATTTTGAAATACAGGTGTTCAACATGAAAAAAAAAACGCAAAGTTTTTTTTTTATAAAAAAAACTTTTTTTCATATAAAATTATATTTAAAAAACTATTAATTGAAAAATTACCCTTAATCATCAGTACAAAGGAATTCGTTATAATGTAAAGAACACACTCAAAAAAATTTCAAAAGGATATTTTAATTACTTTAAGAGATATCACTGTTACCGTGAATCATTAAGTAAAAAAAAAGCACTCTTCAGAAAATGCAAAATATAGTTTATATTTGCAATAGAAGTTTTTAAATATTTAGGGGAAGGTATTAAAACTCTCCAGGATTGTACGGGGTGCCTTCCGTAACCACACAATTCAAACTTTTATATTTTAGAAGTTCCTTTCTTTTTTTACGAGACAGTTTCTTATCTGTGGTTTATGATTCCTGCTGAATCAACAAGTTTCGTATTGTTGAGGTACCAAAAATATCCCTTCATTTCAGGCCTTTATTCCATTCCTAACCTTTGAAATAGAGCTCATAGGCCAGAAAACCCAAAATTAAAAAGTGTTATTGTAATAGAAATCCTTCAGCAGAGTTTTTGTAGCTCAACAAAGTTGAGCTCCACTCGACGCTGTTAAAACTTTCATTGCAGTTCTGAGTTTTCCCTTGAAGACATTTTCTTAGGAGATTTTTATCGCAAAGATCCCTATAAGTATTTTTAATAGGATTAACAACTGAATTTGGTAGATCCGTTGGGCTTTTTCTTTTTATGTATCTCTAACAAATTCTGCTCTTTGGAGACCTATTCTTTTTGGCCTCATTGATCTTACTTTTGGCACGATGACATTAATTTAACAAAAAAAAAAACCTAACTAACTATAACTCTGTATAAATGTACTAATAAAAAAGATCTAAAAAGCTCTAAATTTGAACACAAATGAAAAAAAGAGAGTAACTCGTTTAAATCAAAACAAATATTGCAATCAGTTAAATGTTGCCTATTCGAATCGGAATCTATTAACGCATTTATAAAGTAAAATAAAGCTTACTAAACATGAAAATAATTCGTTAAAATATTTTAAATGAATACAAATCGTATTCTGCTGGTAAAAATCAACCGAAACCACTTTCTGTTTAAATTTGGGGCTACTACCCCAAACAAAAACAGCTGAAACTTTTTTTCTAATTGACTCAGAGTTAAAAGTGAGGTATTTTAAAAACTTACTGAACAGGCAACGCAACTAAACTAAAATTAAATTTCAGTTATTTTTATATATAAATGATGATATGAAACCAGTCAGATACCTTAAACATTATTTTTTTCAGGAAACTTGAATTAAATATGACATTGTGCTGAAAAACTAATTTTTATGCTCTTATCAACTTTGAATTCAGCAATCGTTACGGATGTGTTAGCAAATTCGAAATTCTTGTTACATTTTTTTTTCAAATTGTAATAAAGGTTCTTTTTTTATCTTATCTATAGCAATTTCAATAAATTTTAAATTTTTAAATAAAAAATAGTTGTATATGAGATCTAAATTAGTCTAAAAAATCATTACTTATTCTATAAAAATTCGTCATCAAGTCATACTACATGTTAACACTCTATAAAGTTGAAAAGAATACCAAATGAAAATATGCTTTAGGATTCAAGGTGAATTTGAAATATGTGCATTCACAATATCTAATATGAATGAGCTCAATTCATGTCACATGGTAAAAACAAACACGTCTTCCATTGAATTCAAAACAAATATTAAGCTAATTGTACTTGTTGTTCTATTTGTAAAACTCAGATAAAATTTCAAATTTCATATCTGGGTAGTGATTAAATGTTAGGAAAAAAAATTCTTCAAAAATTTTTTTTAATTAAAAAAAATTGTATTTTAAGCTTATACTTTTAAATAAAATGCATTTTGTATACATATGTACTTTTTAAGAGAAAGTTTCTGCAAAGAGCAAAACTTGGCAACGTGTGAACGGATTAGCTGTAAACACAAGATAGTTTCTATCGTGTGACTATGACGTCACATAAGTTTTTGAATTGATTGGCTAAAAACGCGTGGCTATCACTATCATGTGAATATGACGTCACATGAATTGAGCCCATTGAAAATGTTGGTGTACGTCCGTGAGGCACCCGCAATGGTGAAACTTTTACAAACTTTAATTCTGTCTCAAATTGTATTATTTTCAGTATATATTTTAAACTAATTTTTTTCCTTTTCTCTCCCTTTTCAGGCTACAATCCAGATGAGCTACGGGGTGGAAACGTAGGTGTTTTTGTAGCAAATAGTTATCTTGACACTCACGAATTCATTCTTCGAGATGCTGAATCAATTAATGAGCACGTTGCCCCCGGTTACATGAATGGTCTGTTAGCTAGTCGTATTTCCCACGTATTTGGTTTTAAAGGTAAGTGTCATTTTATTGTCCTTATATCAGTGTTTCTCAAACTGTGGGGTGCGTCCTCCTTTGGGGCGTGGGGAAACTCTACAAAGGGGGGAGGGGAGGGCCGGGCATATTGAAAAGTCGAAAAAAACAGATTAGTTTTTTTAAAAAAATACGTATTTACTGAAATTAAATTAACAAACTACATTCTGACATAATGAAAAATAAAATACATAGTTGCACTGATATTTGCTCTTACAAATATATCAGTACTTCACAATGGTATTTTATAATTAAGGGGTATCCGACTGCGTTCGGAACCGTGATTTTGCAAAAGCGCATAAATGGATAATTTTCATGATATTTAGTGTCACTCAGATTAGAATACATGCATAAAATTGTTTTAAGGACATTTTGACAAAAAAAAATTATTTAGATATAATATTTTGGCAAAAAATTAACTTTGAATAATCTTTTTTCCAAATGGTCTCCTTTTATGAAAAAGGGTTCTATTATAATAATATTTTGCCTGTATATAGCTCAGACCTCTCTACAGAGACTCAACTAGAATTTTTCAAACATTCACATTATCTTCAGAGTTACCACCCATTGAAATACTTATTGGCGTTTTTTTTCTTAAAATGGCTCCCCTCTGTTGTCGTAAAATATGAATAAACCCACTTCTAAATTATATATTTCGAAAATTCTTGTTGAGCCTCTGAACAGAGGTCTGGGCAATATACAGGCAAAATATTATTCTAATAGAAGCATTTTTCCCAAAAGGAGAACATATGGAAAAAAATTATTCTAAGTTAATTTTTTGCCAATATATTGTATTTGAATAAATTTTTTTGTCAAAATGTCCTTAAAACAATTTTATGCATGTGTTCTAATCTAAGTGACACCAAATATCATGAAAATTATCCATTTATGCTCTTTTCAAAATCACAGTTCCGAACGTAGTCAGATACCTTAATTTAACAATACTAAGTTAAGAGCAGGTTTAATAATTACCAGTGACCCCCCCACACATGGACTCTCTCCTGACATATATAAATTTATATACAAAAATTAACACTTATCTTGATAATTTTCTCAGTTTATAATTAATTCCATAACTGCGGATTAAAATTTACGTGATTAGCTCCTCAATGCCACCGTTTTCCATGTAGTCACGCGTATATGATGTTTTTTTCGCAGGGAGGGGGAGGAGAAACGCGAATAAATAGTAAATACCCTGAAAATAAGTAAATCCTTCGCAAACAGGGTAAATATTTTTTTATTGCACTTCAAAGCCATCGGAATAATTTTATTAATAGCACAGTACAGAAAAGGTTGTACTTCGGAAAGACGTATATGCACGTCCGGGGCAATTAATACTTTGGCTGAGCGAGACGTTTATATGTATCGGTAGCACTTAAGAGGGTAAAGTCATATTGAAGTTTTAACATCAAAGTATAGTATTATTAAATTCAATATATTGTTATTATTCAGACGGGGGAGGCGAGATGAAAATTAGGTTTGTATATTGGGTCGCGAATATTGAAAGTTTGAGAAGCACTGCCTTATATCGTTTTGTTCATTTTTAATGATAAGGCTTGCTTCTTTTTTTTTTGTTTGTTCCAATGAACTTTGTTTAGGGGGCTTCTCTACTCTTTATATAAGACGAAATGGATTTACAATAGTTTTTCTGATTCGGAATTAAAGGCACATTTCGAAGACATGCGACGGTTAATGGCAATACGCACCTCGAAATGTTGAGCCTTATTCGAGTGATGAGGATGACAACCAAGTTGGCTAAACTTCCTCACTAGAAACACACGAGTTTTTCTCAAAAATGAAACATAGGAAAGCAAATAGTGTAAAAATGATCCTATGGAACCACAAAACAATAAAAAAAAATAAAGAAATAACAAGATACACATTACCTAAAAGTTTAATTTTACAAGTTAATCACAAATTTAAGTTGACCAATGGTAAAGAGCTTCCAGCAAAATCCAGACCTTATGAAAGTATGTAATTATCAAAAAAAAACTGAGCAATTATTTTAATAGATGTCTACACTTTTCTCTTCTACACTTTTTGCGAAAAATTTCTTTCCTCTATTTCATTATTTGGTTCGTTCGTCTATTTAGAGAAATCTCAATATCACTTACATATTTCACTATTTCTGTCACGCTGACTGAAATAAAACTAACCATAAGCAGACAAAATACTTCGATCTCTTTTTCCCAAAATTCTCAAAATACAAACAGAAAATTTCATATAACAATAAATCACGAACCTTCAAATACTAAATTCTTTCGAAAGAACTAAACACTTGCAGTTTTTATACTCATCAATATCTCGGGCCAATTTTTTAAAAAAAATTGTAACCGAAAACGATATTAAAGACCAAAATTCTGGGGAAACATTTTTTAAAAAACGGATTTTAACGCAATTACATATAATATATGAGGACAACACAAATTGCTTTACGTTTCAAATCGTGGGTAATCATCGGGGTTGTATTATCAGTACAAGATTTTTTTTTTGCACGTTGAACTTATAACTGAAGTCCATCAGCTCGGGGCCCCTGGTGGCTGCCAGGTCCTCCAAACGCTTATTCCGCATGTGCTTGCTCTATATACAGTGTGATTAGCTACCAGACCAACAAAATTACAGGATGTGTAGGGGATACAGAGAAGACTCGGAATCACATAGGAATGCAAAATCGTACATGCCACAGTTGCGAGTCATTGTCCAAAGAAGCAGAGATAAAGAACAGAAACAACAACACATTAAGAGACAGAAAACATTTTATTGAAAGATTGTACTACAACAGGTGTTCGATATTGCAACCAGAAGTCATCTGGCAAACCTGACAGTGGCGCTCCATCAAATTCCTTATATTTTGAATGATTCATCCGGGAAATCTTCCGATCGGTGGCGCTGAACGGAAAATGTCGGGAAAACAGATCTTGCTGGAAGTCATCATTTGCATCCGTTTCCCGGGGTATTAGAATTATTCAAACGTAGAACTGGTGTGGACATACTGATCGTATATAGAGCTATGGTCTATAATGGGCACGTTCACTAGGTAGGCGTGTTGCACACCACACGACCTTTGCAAGTATGAACAAAAAGGGACATGAATCTGGTTCTGGTAACATGAAGATTTTGGTGCACGAACGCCCGTTCCTTCTGTTGAAGATCTTATCTCTAGAATATTTGTAGTTGCCGGGGAAGGATACGTGATATTGCAGGAAAACAAGGAATGGATTATCAACAGCTCCCTGAGTTTGAATGAGGCGGTGTTATAAAGATAATATATGGTAGATTTTCTTTAAGAGATAATTGTAGAAAAACCTGGCAGGAAGCTATCCACTATTCATAATTGGTGGCAGAAGTAGTTCTGAGAAGGCTCAACCTCAGGAAAACTATGGTCCAACCACGCACGGATCACCACTGACAGAGAAGACACCGTATTCATCACATGGCTGGAGAACATAGTAGTGCACCTACAACAGAAATTACAAAGTTTTTTCGGCACCAGAGTGAGAAAGTGAATTGTAGCAAATCAATTGTTTGAGAAATAGCTCCCAGCCAGACGCCCTCTAACGTTTGTACCATTAGTTTCAAATCACCGACATTTGCGACATCAGTGATGTCATATTAGAGATCTTTCAAGAACTTAGAGGTGATGTGTTGTCAAAGCTGTGGTACCAGTGAAGCAGTGCGTAACGGCGTAATGTTACAATACTAGTGCCCTCCTGAAAAGTCCAGTTTTGGGCCTTAAGCGTCAGCCAAGCTATGCCTCCACCCCCCGTCCGCCTTCATACTCAGTCATAACCCAAAAACTGCTCTATAAAACTTCACGGTGTTATCAATGTCTGCTAGATCACCAGATCTTTCTCCAATCGATTATGAATGGGACATCATTAAAAGAAACGACAGCATTGTCCTCATCCAGAATTAAACAACCTTATCATGACCTACAAAGAACAACAGGCGTGCGATTCCATCCCACGAATTGAAATGCGATACTTGTAGATGCACATTGTATGCGCGTTTGCGTTTAAAAGTCTCGCGGTTACAACAATTTTTTATGTACCATCAATTCAGATTTGAGAAATGGCTCTTTTCATACTTACATTAACCTGAGATCTCTTGAAACTTTAATCAATTAAATATGTTATCTAGTCAAATGTATTGCCAAAGTTTCATTCATCTACAATAATTTTTTTCTTTGTGATGGGATTTTTCTTTCTGTCAGTGTAAGATGTATCTGACAGTAAAAAGGAAAAGCTTTATATATATTAAAAATTAACTTGTTGGCTTTGAATAGTATTTGGATGTTCCAAATATGTTTTAAGCAAAAAACTCACGCGAAAATTTTGTTGTTGTTTCTAATGCCATCTGTCTGACGAAATCAGATCGAGACTCACGAAATTCATTGTGGCAAGGGGCTAGAAGTACGCCTGTCGTTGGCCTTGAGCACCATACAGGTGACAGTACGATTTAGCTTGGCGAGATTCCCTGAAGGGACGATAGATGGTGACATCACCTATCTCCACCTCCCCAATTATTGCATGGATCTGAAGGGAGGGAAATATTCTCCAGACCCCGCGCTCGTGACTCAGCCCACAAGACTTCGGACCTACTGATTTAACGAGCACGTACTCCGTGTGTACTCAGAGGGTATTTGGTGGCATCGGGCATCGAACCCAGGCCTTCCAGTCTGGAGTCCGATGCTCTAACCACTAGGCTACTACATTTTGTATAGATTGCAACAATGCATATAAACGAAAGAAAGATGATTAAGACTGCTACATGAGTCAAATCAGTGGAAATCATTGGGTTGCAGTATTGGTTCAAGATTTTTTGTCACACGTTGAATTTATAATTGGAAGCCATCAAGCATGGGCCCCTACTGGCTTTGAAGGCTTCTGGTGGCTGACAGGTTCACCAGCCCCTTAATCTGCCTCTAGTCGAAACATAAAGGGTCAAAACGGTTTCCTTCCGCTAGTTTCTGCGTCGTGTGATTCGTGAGATGATAGACGCAAATGAATAAATAGATACATACGTTTGTTTACCTACGGATTTCAATAGTATAGACTAGCTGTATGGCCCGGCATCATGGAACTCGCGCATAACATCACTCCAAAGAGTTCATGTAAAATACATTCTTAGCTCTCCAAGAAAGGTACAATATTTCACGTAGAATAGTAATCCGTTAATTAATTTGAAATTGTATCATCAATTCTAGCAGACTGCTGCTGGCTCAGCTATCCTCGGGATTTTCTAAAAATCTATAAATATGACCTAATTTGGGGTCATTCCTCCGTTCCTCTATTAATTGCTCTCTCGACGGTAACACCAATGACCTAATAATCGCACAAGATACCTTCGATTCAGCTATGCTTTCATCAGGGTTTCGTGACAACAAATCCACCATGACATTCTGAGTTCCTGGGTGATGTTCTCATTCCGCGTTGAACTCTGCTAGCGAAGTGCCCACCTTATCGTCCTACAGGAGAAATTTTTTCAGTTAGTTAATCTTGTTAGCACTGCGTGATCTGATATGACTTTCACCGGCAGAGACCCGAAACAAGTGCGATATTTGTGTAACGCCCAAATGACCGTCAAACACTCTCGTTCAGTAACAGTGTATTTCCTTTCCCCCCTGTTAAGAGTTCTAGATGCGAATGCAATGGGTCTTTATTGCTGTGCCAAAGCTGCATCAACCCCAACTGCAATGTCATTCGTAAGCAACTCAAGTACGTGAGTGAATGTTAACGTCACTTTGTTCAGCTACACGAGGGCATTTGGTGACGGATCTCGTAATTTTGAACCATAGTCAAGTGACGAGGATGACACCTGAGCTGGTATCCGCCTCTCCTAACTACCACACCACACAAACGGGAGGACGTTTGAGTTCTCGATATATTTAACGTGCATTGCTTTTCTACATGGCGGTCTTTAGTGGTACTGGACTCGAACTCATGGCATGCCTGCCATGATCCGATACCTTAACCACTGTGCTACCGCAGCCCCCTCCTCCCCCCGTAAACAACTCAAAAGGACTGTTAAAATCCGGTAGTTTCAAAACCAGTACTCCTGTAACCGCTTTTTTAAGGCCATCAAAAGCTGTCGGCCCCTCCTCGGACCAAACGAATTTAACATTTTCTCTTTTCAACATATATAGCGGTTTGCAAAGATTTGCGTAACTCTTAATAAATTTCCGATAACACTCTGTCATTCCTAAAAATTTTGCTGCCTGCCGAACATTCTTTGGAGGTATCATCTCCGTGATCGCTTTTATGTTCGCTTTTGCAGTTCGAATCCTCTCCTTGCTAATGACAAGACCTAAATATTTCAATTTTTCGCAGGTGAAATGGCACTTCTCTTGGTTTAAAGTTATCAGTTCGAATTCTCTCCTTGCTAATGCAGTGCTTCTCAAACTTTCAATACTGCCCCCCTTTTCGATCACAATTTTTTCGTGCCCCCCCCCTTATACATTAATAATGTACTGAATGCAATAATGCACTTTGACGCTAAAGCTACAATAGACGATCTTAATTATAAACCATACAAATTAGTAACATAAGTATTAAATTTTGTATACTACTTTTAAGCAAAATAAATAAATAAATAAAATAATAGGATAATTATTATGTTATTTTTCCTTTCTCTAATTTTTAAATTGAACATATTGCAAAATGCGGTAGCTGCTTAGAAGACAAAATATAGATATCTGCTAAATATAGAAAAAGAACTCAGGAGGTCAATTTCTATAATCATAAGCATTCCTTATAAAAACTTTTCTTTCCAAGACAAGCTCATGGACGTCATTAATACTTATTAAACTTGTTCTTAATTTAGTATTAATTAATTAGTTATAAAATATTCTGTGCAGCACTGATACAATAAAAGTATACCGATTGAAGTGCCCGCTCTTTGCACGAGTTCATTTATAAGAAAATAAAACATTATTGATATAATAGCTGAATTGTATGGGAAGCAAAGCCAAAGTGCTCGACAATGTTTACAAAAACGTAAAATTATTTTTTTTAAATAGTTGCTCAAATTAAAATTAGTTTTAAGCGAATTGTAATTTTAAGCCTCACAGAATTAGCATTTATAATTGATGTTAAACAGTAGCGCACACAGGAATTTTTCAAGGGGGGTCCGGGGTCGAAAGTTCACCAATCTTATATCAGGTTCCTTTTGATTTTGTCGATTTCCGGGAACAAAACACAGTAAAAAACTAATTATTGAATAAATAACTAGCATTATTTAATAAAATTAATCATTAATAACAAATACTTAATTAAATTTTGCGTACTCTAAACTTAGAACTATAATCAATCGGAAAAAATCAAGGGCTTTGGGGTGGGGCCACTGATTTTAAATAATGATCAATAATATAAAATATCTATGAAGAATAATTGAATTATTTTTAATATTTAAAGCGAAAAGACTTCAACATGTTTCAACCCTGGAGCAGGCGCGCACTCGATACGGTCGGGGTTATTGAGTCACCCCAATCCTTTTTTTTTATAATTATTTTATTGCACAGGATACAAATCATGATTCCAGTGAATAATTTAATTAAGAGAAAGTTTTTTTACCTACTTTCAAGGACTTTTAAATTTTTCTTTGGTAATAAATAAATAGTTTTGCCAGAATTAACGATTTCGTAATCTGTGTGTCCCGCGCGACCACTTCCGGGTAAAAATTGATTGACTGAATATTAACGTCGCACTGTTCAGCTACACGAGGGCTTTTGGCGACGGACCACGTAATTTTGAACCATGGTCAAGTGACGTGGACGACACCTGAGCTGGCACCCCCCTCTCCTAACTACCACACCACACCAACGGGAGGACGTTTCAGCTCTCGACAGATTTAACGTGCATCGCTGCCCTACACGGCGGGTCTTTAGTGGTACTGGGCTCGAACCTGTGACAAAGCAAGCCACAGTCCGATACCTATACCACTCGGCTACCGCGGCCTCCGGGTAAAAAGTATATTCATTACGATAATATGTATGTTACTGCTAAAAAATTGTGCGAAACGTTTTGCGTTGTGCTTTATATGTTGAGAATATTTATAAAAATGTCTTGGCCAAGTAATCCTTCATGTGCTTGTGTGTGTTTGTGTGTGTGTGTGCTCTCCGTGGTTTTCCAAATATCATAAAACTCTTTTGCATGGAAAAAAGCGCAACAGAGAACACATAAGAGAGGGGTCATAACTAACTGTACCAATAACTTAGAAGGTCAAACAGATTACAGCTGTAATGTGCAGTATTTCAAAAATAATGACAGTGATGAATTTTTTATGTTCCTAAACTTTTTCGATTCTGGGTCTGGAATCTGTTTTTTCTCTGAAAGAGTAGTATGTTAGGTTAAAAAAAGCGTAATAAAAAATCTCTCATCATGGGATTACAGCAAATCAAATAAAAGTTTTTTTTATTTGGTTATAGGATCAAAGATAACTAATTAGGTATTGAAGAAGTTTTTATTTTTGCTGACTTAATATCGCGCGCGCCTGTAAATTATATCAGAGTAAAAGTGAATTTTTTATTACGTCTGAAAGTATTTTGTTTTAATTCATTCCAGTAAACTAATTATTTTTTAAATCTTTTATTTTCGATATGCTCGCACCCCCCTCGTAAGGTCATCGCGCCCCTCCAGGGGGGCGCCCCCCACAGTTTGAGAAACACTGTGCTAATGACAAGACCTAAATATTTAAATTTTTCGCGGCGAAATCCCACTTCTCTTGATTTAAAATCAAACCTGCTTCTTGTAGTAATTTAAAAACTTCCCTTAAATGTTTTACGTGATGTATAAATGATGCAGACTATATAATGACTTCGTCCATATATACACTCACGTAACACCTCAAAACCCCGGTTTAAGTATTATATCAATGACGTTTTGAAAATTTTGATCCTCTGAACAAATGACATGCGAGTGAACACAAAAGTACCAGTTTTGGTCACAACGGCAGTCTTAATAATATCTTTGGGATTTGTTGCTAACTGAAAATATCCGGATCTTAAGTCCAATGGGAGCCGAATTTAAGTGAGGGGATTATTTGTGATCAAGTCATCAAAGAGAAGTAGATGATATCTAGGATATTTATTTATTGCGTTCAGCTCGCGATATTCTATTGCGAATCTGTAAGATTCTGGGGAATCTGGGGGAGGGATCCTTCTTTTTGCGATACAAAACCACGAGAGATGCATATGGCGATTGGATAGGTGTAGTTGTACCTTCCTCTAATATTTTGTTTATATGGTAGACATTGATTTTTTGCTGAACCCTGTCATATCTATATGGCCTCGATACTACTGGCGGTTTGTCATTCGTGTATTTATTTCGTGATACAAAACATGGGTAAGCCCTGGTTTATTTGAAAATAGTCGCCTAAAACACTATTAAACAGCGTTTGTAACTAATCTTCTTGATGATCCCCAGCTTCGTATTTGAAAGATCGATCTCTACATGCTGCTCTATTACTATTACTATTACGTTTTAATCTGAAAATCCGGAATTACTAACGATTTCTTACCTAAATCTAAAGTTACAACCTGCAGGAAGTCGATACCCAAAATGCAAAGGTACTGCATCTCGCCAAGAGCGTGGAAATTCCCCGTTTTTGTGAACTCATTAATCCTGATTTGTAACTCAACTGTACCTAGATTTGTACACTTGGCACCCTGTGCAATCACAACCTCGGCATTCGACATCTTTATAGGCCGATATGAAAAATATGTGCTATAAACTTCCTCCGAAATAAATGATTTTTCGGCATCGGTATCCCATGCCTTTATAAACGTTTCATCCAATAGTATGGGCGCATACAGAAGGTCAACTGGGGTCATTCCTAAAGCCGCGATTTTACGAGGATAGCTTACTTCAACTTGTGATCGATCACCCGCTTCATATCGATCGCTTAAAAGTTTAAATTTTTACTATTTCTTCGATCCCCATTGGTCAAATTATTACTCGGACCTCTTTTTACAAAATCATTTCGACCACCACGACTATAGGACCTATGATCATTTCGATCGTTCCGGATCCTATTTTCAAGCCTTTGATTTCCCCGCGACTTCGAAGCACATTTGAATCTCTATTAGTCATTATTACTTCCTTCTACCTATTTATCACACCTGCATCCTGTCAGTTTCCATCTCTACGCCTGTCTGGTAATGTCCTAGGTGCATTTCAGTCATGTCCTCCAACATTATTGATCAGACCCTGAGTCCCTCTGCCCGCGTGCCTTTCTTCGTACTTTGTGACTAACTAAAGAAGTAAGCCTTAATAGTGGAGTTTCTTACTTCCATGTAATTAAGTACCTGAGAATCGAGGCGTGTTATATGATTCACAAAAGTTTTTATTCTGACATCTGTCACTGCAAAGCTTTCTGGATTTGTAATAATTATAAATAAAATCCAACGGAGCTTCGCCCCTATAGCTTGATAAGAAAGAAAAACTTCATTTCAAGTTCCCATCTATTTTTAACCTCTGGAAAATTTTCCGATAACGCCTTTTTCGGTCGTTCAAAATCTGTTGCAGTGCCCTGCACATATGTATACCCGATAACTTTAAACCAATCATGCACCCGTCCTACGAGATGACCTTTTAGGTAGGTGGAAGCCAAATTTGTGCTTATCTCATAGAACGTTAAATTATTATCGATAGATTCTAAAAATCCACTACATTTTTCGATCAGGAATAAAAGGTTCTGGTATGACCTAAAAGTCACATCTAAGTCATCACTCGGGATTGGAGAAAGTCGGGTGTCATTATGAGGGAATAGATCCATTCTCTTGCCCACCTTAGAGGTGTGGAAGGAAGGGTTAGAAACACTATCCATATTCAAAAACAATCTATTTATTGATCAAAAAATTTACCAACTCAATTTAAATAATTTCAGAGAGAAGAGATGTCCTCAATTCAAACCAATCTGTCGAAAGGTATCCGTACACCTTCGAAGAAAATTTTTTTTAAAACTGTAATATTTGCTATTAAAATATTTTTTACTGATGAAATATAACTTAAAACTATGAAAAATACATTTAATATGTTACTTGTAGTACATAAAAATTTTTTAGGAAGTAAAGCATAGTGTAAATAGTAATTAAATTGATTATTAGAATAACGCACATAACTCAAATGTAAACAAAAATATCCCTTTTCTGTAAATTTGATGATGATCATTATAACATTTTTAGGGCTGGTACTATTTTCCTGATGATGATCAATTTATTACAATTTTTATCAAGTTTCGAGTAAAAGAACATTGAAAAATTATTAAAAAATTATTACGAGCATGATATATACCTTAGTTACTAAAAACATATCAACTATATATTTATGAAAGTAGTAGGGGTTCTTTAAATCTATAAAACAAATATATTTATAAAATTTCAACTAATTTGGTTCACAACTTTTTCTGATATTTACGTTGTCAGATGTCAATACGTTAAACAAATTCATTTTGAGATAAATCAGAAATAAACTTTGAACTGCAAATTTTAATATTAAACACAATTTGATATACTTAAAATGCTCCTGATTTATAAATAATACCTTCTTTACTCTCTAAAACATTGATTTTTTTTCCTTGTAGCTCTTAAAATTTTTCTACGCTGCTTTACATTTGGTGTTGAATGTCGTTCTGCGTCGTTAATTCTATTGATGTCAAGATGTTTTTTTGTATGCTTTTAAAGTAAAATAACCAGGAGTTATATTAAGTTTTTTAAAAATTTCAACACAACCCTTGTATCCATCATTAAATTGGATCACAGCATCCAATGCACCGGATTTTAAAATTTTGAGGCACACGAAAACTTCCTTGGGTACTCTCTGCCATATAACGCCATTTAAACACTCGTTTGAATTTTGTGTTTTGCCATGCAGGCATTTAGTAAGCAGTTCTTTGGTACACAACTCTAAATATGTAGGCTTAATCGTGTTTAGTACTTCATTTGATAAGCCTTTATATTTTTCGTTTGGCTTTTTGCCACAAGACAGTGCTCGCTGGTAGTAGCACCAACTATCTTTTCCGATGGGACACTACCCATGCATCGGTTTCTCGACACTTGATGAGCAATGAAACAAAGCCGCAATAACATTTTGCTGAAGACATGATAGGTTTCCAACATTGCTACGAACAGCAATCCCATAGTAGTTGTGCAATCGGTCAATAAAAGAGTCGGTGAGTTTGCCTTTACCAGACAGATTTTTATTTTTAGACTTTAGTTAGCGCAATCTCGCACCTACTCTCTTTAGAACATGACCAATGCATTCATATTTTGTGACACTATCCTTCCCATAAGTATCTTTGACACTGATAAAGCCCTTAGAGTCCCCGTCACCATAATAATGTGCATATTTAAGGCCTCGTTTGACAATAGAACGTTGGAAGATTCTCGTAGCACCAACAGCTTCCATTTTTAACGCAGAACCTTGAAAATTGCTATGGCACACATGATCTGCTGCAAAAGTTTCCGACTCAATACTTCTAGGCATTTTAGAAATCTTTCTGCAGGTGGGACAATATGACGACATTATATATATATATATATATATATATATATATATATATATATATATTTCAATGTCTACTACTTTACCAGTGTCAACTGACAAAGCTGCGACACACCCATTCATGGAAGAGTAACCTCTACGCTGCCATGTTCCATCAACTGAAATGCCACATTCAACAATTTTATTTTTAGTAGGATGTAGCACTAACAGTTCAGAAGCTGCTTTTTGCATTGATAGTTCAGTAACTTCTGAAATCACGGACATGAGTTTATTCTCATGATTAGTGTACGCAGTTTTACTGAGCCTGGGTAAATTTAACGTGTACCACATAATTTAAACCCAGCAGAAAAACCTTTCCCAATTTGTCTCATACCATACAGAAATATTGTATTTACTTCAGGACAGTTTAAAGTTTTCTTTGAACTAGAAAACCCTGAGTAAAAGTCACAATGTTTACACCTGATAACAAAATTTGAGCACAAACCATATGTGGAATCCTCAGAAAGCAGGATACCTTCTTCGAAACATCTTGGGCAGCAAAGTTGTAAAAACAAATTTAAAAGGACTTCCATATCAATTATTCTGTTACCAGTAAGTGGTTTACGTTGATATTCTGCTATTTCTTCATCAAAGGCAGGAGGTATTTTAATTTTTGAAGAACTGGCGTTGGTAAATGTTGCGCTGCTATTTTTTGAATGTTTAATGGTAGATCCATTACCTCTAAATTGGCGTTTTCTCTTTGCACTAACTCTACGTTTAGCATTACCCATTTTAAATGACAAAAATTAAAATTTTCTGTTATAAAAAAGGATTAAACAAAAGCTTATAAAGAGCTACGCAATCATAAGCAAATGTAAACAAACAGTAAAGCACTCTATTTTCTTGCCAGATTCTAGATAAAAATGTAAATAAAAGCCTGTTGCCAATTATATTCTTGATAATTCTGAAAACTCAAATTCATATTTTAAAAAGTTTAAATTTGTTACTATTGCATATTTAAACGATACTTTGAAAAATAAAAATGTCAACAAACATTTTTTCTACTTCGCAATGCAGACTTGTACTTCTCCGGGTTCAAAAAGGTGCTATCGAATGAAACTCAAATCCCCATAACTTAAGTTCTAAATAAGATAGAAACAAAATTTAAACACCATTTTAAAGAAAAACGTTCATATTTTCAAATAACATTTAAATTAAAAAATCGAAAAATTTGACGAAAATGACGTTTTGAAGGTGTACGGATATCTTAACAGCGATTACAGGATCACACACACATGCGCATGCACAACTTAACAATAATTCAATTTTAGTGACCAACCGTCACTTTAATTCTTTCACCTATCAAATATTTGAAATAGTCTTTAAAATATTATAATACCTGATCAATAGTAATCTATCCTATCTTTTTACTCATTCACTCTCCTTCTGTCTCGCTAGCTTCATAGCTTAGACTATAGAAAGCAAACTAAATTTAAATATCACAGTTCCTTTTTCAAAGGTTTGGTTGTGAATAAAGGCGAATTGATAGCCCAAAGATTTCTCAAGAGGATTAAATGAAAGTACGTGAATAGATCCGTCACAAGTGGACGTGGTAATTTGGTGAGAAACGGATTTTCGACGCCAAATCTTTGGCTTTCCGAAAAACCACATTTTTTATTAAGGTTATTATTTATTATTATTTTTTGAGGGTTTATTTTTTAAGTTGATACTTTCATACTTCACACATCGATTGGAAACACTGGTAATTTTTAAACAAAAATGTAAGAAAAATATACTGTATTAATAGGTTCTTCTAGAAAGAGAATTAAACGAAAAACAAAACATTTTTTAATCTATAATTTTTACATGATTTTTTTTTCAATCTGTACAGGTTTTAAATAATATTGTTCCACAAACGGAAAAAAAGTCTTGATAAAGTTACAAATGTTTAATTAAAACTTTGAGTAGTTTTTGAAAAATCACGAAAAAAAGTTTTTGGCATTTTATTTTTTTAAATGACTAATTCTAAAAGAGAAACAAATGAACTTTTTTCGCGTAGAATTAACACGAAAAAGAATTCATACGGAAGAATTTAGAAATAATTTTCATGAAAACGTTTCAATTTTGAATCATTTTAGAAAAAATCGTAAAAAATAGAAAAAAATACTATTATTTTGTAAAACAAAATTATACCGTATCGTGGCGAAACAAATGATCTTTCCTATTCTGTAATTATTTTTGTCTGAATTTGATAAAAAGAATTAGATGTCTTTTTTTAAAAAAAACATCGAAAAATTGGAACTTCTTTAAGCTCAATTCGAAAAACCGCTCAGCGGAATAAAAAGTCTACAGGAGTAAAACAATAATGCGTTTTAAGATTTTTAATTAATATCTTTTCAACTAGTTGCATTATCAGAATATAAATAATCACAATGACATCCTTGGATCATATTCGATCTTTTGGTACCTTTGGGGGGTTCTGAGTTGTTCAGTTCGTGAAAAGATGGTCGCACATAGATAGATAAATACATACATAGGTAGACACGTTTGCTTACCTTCAGATTTTAATAGTGTAGATTAGTGCAAAGTTATATTTCTTAACTAAGTTTTTGGTTCTTAAATTCAAATATAAAATCCCTTTATATAATGCTTTTGCCTTCAAAGAATCCATTTTCTAGTCTTATGCTTCCCCAACTATAGTCCCCAATCTTCAATACATACTCCCTACAACCTCTTGGCTTTACATCTTGCTTCTCGAGCTAATATTAACAGTGTTCACTCTGTAATTAAATTTAAAAAAAACTATGAAATGTAAAACAATTGCGTTGACAATTTTATTTTGAATGCAGGATGCCTTTTTTGTTTATTCCATGTAAATTTACTTTTAGGTATCAGTACTGTTGGAGACGCAGCTTGTTCTTCAGGATTGGTTTGTTTAAATTTAGCCGTGCAAGCTATTCTAAGGGGAGAGGTTGAAGCAGCTGTTGTTGGAGGAACGAACTTATGCCTCAAACCTGGGATATCTATTGAGTTTCTAAAATTAGGTGCTATTTCGAACGATGGCGCTTGTAGGAGTTTCGACGCTGACGGTGACAACTTTTTTCTCTTTTCGTTTCTAATCAAGCTATTCTCTTGCAGCTGGACGCAATTCTTAACCAATGGGATGACCTCCACGAGTATTAGACGGATTTAGAAACCGATAAATTGGATTTGGCCATATGTTTTTGATAAGATTCAAATAAAATTATGCATATTCTGAATGTTGCGTTTTTGTTCCTCTAAATAGCCTGCATACTGAACTGAACTGAACTCAGTGGCGCAACAGCCCATAAAGGCCTACTGTGCCCATCTCAGTTTACGTGACCTTCGGCGGTCGGATGCTTCGGTCAAATGGTCAGTCTGACGCAAACCCTCGGTGAACTTCTTTTCGTAATCATTTGAACAAAGTTAGTACTATCTACATGTGGTACCGATGTTTCATTAGACTTAAGAATAAATTTAGTAATTGATCGTAGTGTTTATGTTTTGGCTAGGCCATTGTATAATTCTCTTCAAGAGGATATTAAGGCTGTCTTCGGTAAAAGTAAGAGAGCTTGAACTAAACGCGAAGCACATATATTCAGACAGAAAAATGCCTCAATTTCTATGGAAATTTGCAATATTATAACCCATACCTTTGTTAACAATATAGTGTTTTTAAAAATGCCAAAATATTCAATAAATACTTTCTTTTTTGTTTTAATACGTGATTTCCTAGCCCATTTAACATTAAGGTATAGCAGAAAAAACGCGAAACACTTTTTATACCAGAAAAAAATGAATGAACTCGGTTAAAAACGGGAAGAGTGATAAAAAAAAATTCTGCACTCTAAAGAATAGTGAAGTCAGAACATATCATATTAATGTTTCATTTCTTTTATATCTGAAAAAAATGTTCCAAATTCTGGTCCTATTCTTTAACATTAAATGAAGACAGCCTTAATGATTTCAGATAACTGTGTTCTTCATTAGGATCATGTTTAACAAAAGGAAAATCCAATTTACTGGTTAGATTAAGACCTACTTTAATTAAATTGGCATTTAGAACAGGATCTTCTTTTTCGCAAATAATTCCAAAAAATTATAACTACCATAAAATGTAAGCGATTGAACCAAATCACAAGAGTGCTTAAAAAGTTTTATCATTCACCAACAGAAGCCACTACTACTCTGGTAAGAATAAACACGTGGCATAGCTGGGCTCTTGGTGAATAACTATGGGGTAGATTCCTCTTTATTGTAGTTTTGCACAGATATTGTTAATGGAAAAAACCGAGATTTAAGTAGTGTTAAAGTATTTCGTCAAGAAAAGTATGAAGTGTCAATTTTAAAATCGTTTTCGAGAACCTTGCTTCCTCATATTCAGCACTTGCCAAATAGACCAAAGACTATAAATTGGAATAGCTCGTCTAAGAGATTTGTAACAATTCCAGAAATAATTACAATGGAAATTAAAAATGATTTGAATGAGGCCTATTGTTGTTTTCCCGGAAACTTTTCAAGCATCCTTTGATGGGAACAATTATGATTGTAAGTCTACTAAATTGACATTCTTAGCTCGAAATGTTGATCCAGACTACTAATGTCCTCACAATTTTGCGTAGTTTAAACATGTTAAACCAGGCGAAGCATTATTCTATTAGACCCTATACACACATTAGTTTTTACGAAACGTGCAATAAATTCAATAACCATGAGATACATTTTCAAGCAACTAGGTTCTTTTCCTCCTTTTAGTAATACGTTAAGACTTAATACACCAATACGTTTTCAATTAATAAAAAAAATCGCTTAATTAGGTCCTTTACAACAAAAGAAAGTAATGCAGGATTCTACCCGACTGTCCATTCTCATAGTCTGTAGATGATAATGGATTCCAACACGACCAAAGTTATCGAAAGCGCTTAATTAATGGCTGCCACATTTCAACTAAGCCACGTTGATCTGTTATGATAAAAAAATGCTGCTTCAATTTTATATAATTGTTTCAATTATGTTAATTCGTAAATAAATGATATGGAAACAAAACACTAAATATTTTAAGGACAGAACATAATTTTAAGTGCTCGCATGTCTTAAGTTGTTAAAACTGTAAGTTAGGCAATAGTACACTTAATTATTTGAGGGATCTCAGGGGTGTTAATTTTGTCTCAAGGGGTGAAAATATAAATAGTTTTAAAAGAGTTATAACTTTTTGAAATTTAAACTAAATTACACACATTATATACTTACAATGCTTACGTTTACACATTACTTACAAGGGATTGTGGCTTTAAAAGAGTATAAAATGTTTGAAATATAATCATAATTTAAAAAATTACAAGCATATGAAAATTCTGTAATAAATATCAAGTAATGTTTGCTTAGCACACGCTATTTTCTAAAATACACTCAGGTACATTGAAAATAGTGACCCCAAATAAAAGCACATAATGACACAGATAAGAAATTCACTTGATCTCAAAAACAAGACAATTAAACGAATACAGGGTGTGCAACGACACAAATACTGGGCAACTTCAATAGCGCGTTGGACCACCTCCAGCTGTAATACATGCCGCCACACGGTCCGGCATTGAGTTGATTAGACACCTTATGTTGTCCTGAAGCAGATGGGCCCGCAAATCTTGAACAACCAACTCGAAATCAAGTACAGAGTGACACGATGGCATCTGCCGTTTTAGCTTATCCCACACGTGCACTACAGGGGACAAATCGGGGGAGCGGGTTGGCCGTGGAAGAGTCTGAAAATGACATAGGAAGTCTTGAGCAACTCTTGCTGTATGCGGACGAGCATTATCTTGCTGGAAAATTGCCCCTGGGAGACCATTTAGGAAAGGTCCTACATGGGGTCGAAGAATATCATCAACGTAACGTTGGCCCGTTAAGGTTCCACGCATCACAATTAATATGGACCGCTATCATAGGCTATGGCCCCCAGACCATTACACCAGCTGTGCGAGCAGTGTGACGTAGAACAGTGTGGGGGATTGTACCGCTCACCAGGGCACCTCCACACCCGTACACGGTTATCATCTGTCCCCAAAAAAACCGGGATTCATCACTAAACACAACCTTTTACCAATCTGTGACATTCCACATTGATCTGGCTTGGCACCACTGTAGACGCAGTTGCCGATGTTCCGGTGTTAAAGGGAGTGCACGGAAAGGGCACTTGGATTTAAGATTTGCTTCTGCAAGGTGTCTGGAAATTGTTTGTGGAACAATTGCTACGCCTACGTCTGCTCGTATCGTTGAACGAGTCACTGTGGGGTCCACAAGTGCTAGCCGCACGATCCTTCGATCCTCTCTCCTCGTGGTCCTCCTGGTCGCGCCAGACCCGGTTTTCCGCACGTGGGTACCTTCTCATGTCCACTGCTCCCAACAATTTCTAACGGCACACTCCGAACGATCCAACTGGTCAGCAGCAACACGGCGCGTCGACCAGCCTGCAGTTTACATCCCGATGATCAGTTCTCTCTCAAACTCGCTTAACAGTGAGAAATGTCTTCTAGCACGTTTACCTGACATGTTTCGCTTACCAAAGTCTTCCTACAATCGACGGGTAATCGTCACGTTTATGAATCTTCGGATTTGCGCTGGCTTATATAGCACCCTCTTCCTGATTGTAGCGCCACCTCGGCGTGTATGAGCATGCGTATTGGCACAAAATTTGGTTAATTTGCATATCACATTACGCAGTACTTATTTGCAAAGTTTCACGATTGTACTTAGCTTCCTTCTTGGGTCGCTATTTTCAATGTTCTTGAGTGTATTAGTTTCTGATGTGTATAACACTTTATAGAATTATAAAAGGTATCATACTCCTTAAACCCTACATCATTTAAGAATAATATATCTTTTGTATTTCAAAATATTTGAAAAATATTGAAATTTTTTTAAAAAGTTTAATATGTGTGTGTGTGTATTTTTTTAGGTTTTAAAAAATATTATTTATTATTCTCTATTTATATAAAATTACTACAATATAATAAGGATACATTTAACTTTATTAATCAACTTATAGCTAGTAATTAAAGCTGCTATTTAAGAAAATAGCATGCGCAACGAAAAACTTAATATTTCTTACAGAAATATTTTTATTTTCGTATGCTTATAATTTTAAAAATTATGATTGTATTTTAAAAATTCTACACTTTTCTGAAGCTCCATTCCCTTATAAATAATGTGTAAAAGATTCGAAATATTTAATTTAAATTTAAAAGAATTATACATGTTTGAATATTGTTTATATTTCAGCCCTCTAGATAAATTTAACACCCCTAAGACCCTTTAAGACACTATTTCTTCTTTTTTAAAGATTTAATTATGAAATAATGCATTGAAAATATATTGCTTTAATTGAACTTAAACAACCGAGGAATCTAATTTTTGTCTGTAATATTTAGCCAAAGGATATGTCAGAAGTGAAGCCATCGTATCGATATTTCTCCAAAAATCTGAAGCTTCAAGAAGGAAGTACGCTACAATTATCCATATTAAAACAAACACCGATGGGTACAAAGATAAAGGTAAGCGAAAGAAAATGAAAATGTTTTAAAAATTGTAAAAGCAGAAATTCATTAATCTTTTAAGAACAATATTCAAAGTATTTTTTTCTTTAATGAACTAAATTTTAATCTGAAATTATTTTCCTGATTGTCCTGTCCTGTCCTGATTAATGAGTAGGTATTGGTTTATTAGTGCGAGAGCAAATTTTAGAAATGTGACTGGGACCTCTGTAAAAAAGGAAAAATGAACTTTTTTATACCAAATTTAAATAGTTCTCACATACTTAAATTAAAAGCAACGAAAATAAAATTTTTTCATTGAATCATCTATATATTTATGTACCTGTTAATACAAAAAAAATCATTTTAAATTACATTTTAATCTGTATGAACAATAAATAATAAATAATTATTTTTTTAATTTTCGAGACATGTTCTTACCTTTTGGTACACTTTACATAAAATCCACAGGAAATATATCTGTAAAACTTTACAGAGTTTTTGCAAACATACAATCCATAAAATGAAGGAGATGAAATTGAAAAAAAATAAATTTATAAAAACTTTAAAAATTTTGTAATTTAATGATTCAAATTTCCTTTAAATTTTATGTAGTAACTGTACTATATCTAAAATTTATGAATGTTTATTTGAAAAAAAATCATTCACTTTGTTGAAAATTTGTGGATCTTATATTATGCAAAATATAAGCCCTATAGGTAAAGTAGATTTTCAGAAAAATGTACCGGAATCACCAAGAAATGCATTGTGAGAAAACTGCAAAAAAATACATATTTTCATCAATGATTTTTAAAATATTGTTTTTTAATATAATGTAAAGCCATACCATAATTAACTGGATTATTTTTAAGATGTTAAAACTAAAGAATCTCTGCTTTTTACTCATACATACGAATATACATATTAAAACATATTAAAACAATAGCTATAAACATAAAGAGTTAGTCATAAGTATTCAAATGGTAACAATAAGCAATTACGAAAAACAAACTGTCTGTTTTACAAGCTGTGCCATGAGGACTCACTTTGTGCAATAACCACTTGATTTATAATTTGAGAACTACACTGAGTATTTATAAATGCAAAACTAGAGATAATTAATGTTTCAAAAAACAAAACTTCATTTTAACATTTTATAAACAATTATTTCAATTTTCCGTAATATTTATACAAAAAATGTAGAATTTTCAATAAATCTGAACATATTGTTACGTTTATCGGGGTTCGAAGATCTTATGCAAAACAGTCACAAAGAAAAATGACAATTTTTTAAGAGTGATGTGAATTTATTGTCGAAATTCCGAATCCTTTAAATACAGGATTCAACAGCAATATTCACAGAATAAAGCTCAGAAGGTTTTCACACTTTCTACAGCACTCAAACACAATTATGAGTGTTTAAAAATACAGGTATGTAAGCAATTGTTCACAAACACAGCCAAGCTAGTCAAAACAATGTTCACTACTCGCTGGTTGAACCAAGACTGACAGTTGCGGCTAGAACCACTCTACTTATATACCTGGCGGAAATTTCCAGAAAAATCCGCACGTGTCGTAGAGCGTGAAAATAGTGGAGAAATTTCTGGAAGAATCCAGAGGCTCCCAAACTCCGCAACATGGTCGCCAATGACGCCAAAGTCCCCAAATTGGCCGCCAACTCGGTCACCAAAAATGATGCCAACTTGACTCTATCGCCAAGATTTCACCAAGTTCTCATTGAATCGCCACTATAGCGTAAAAGACGGCGTTTGCTTGCGAATATTACAATTTTAACCTAAAATAAATGTAACACGGAGTAATATAAATGCTTTACACACCCAAATACAAATTATTTACTATATTTACGCAAAATTCGTAACAACATAATACAGAAAAATTACATTCCTTGTATAGAAAAAGTAGTTTTTTACAATACATGTTATATATACAAAATGGATTTTGAGAAAGTATACCTGAATCATAGTTACATCCCATTTGCTTACAATTTTAAAATTCAATTTCATAGAGTTTTATTTTATCGAATTCACAAAGTGTTCCCTATTTTTTGAAAGCAAGATGAAATAGGCAAAATTTGTAGCATTTTCATGTCCCAGTTATCTTAACTTTGTGATAAAAAATTATATAAAACAGATTGCTATGACGCGATTTGGTTTTTTTTTCTTGCCATGCCAAAGGCAGAATAATATCTGAAGCATATCTGAACAACTCATCGAAATTGCGAAAATAAAATGTGCGTGTGTGTACTATAACTATACAGTTTTCCCATAACTAATAATTGAAATTTACTAATGAAAAAAAATAATAGCATCTTATATATGAAAGTAAAATTCGAATCAAATTAATCAGAATAATACAGAATTCACTGTAGTAGACGTACATTGGAAACTCAATGCATCAAATATAAACTTTAAAAATTTTGTTTGCTAGATACGCATGGAATGTATTCCTCGCAATTTTTTCTTAGAATTGGAAAACAAAATCCTCTCTCAAAATAATACTCCTACTCTTTTCAAAGTAAAGAGTTTTTTAAAAAAGAATTACCCAATTTGAAATGAGCACATAATTTAATATATTAAACATATATAGACATTTAAAATTGATTTTGTATTACAAGATATTTCTAAAGTTTTTATTACAAAATAAATTAAAACTTTCCACCATGCCTATATTTAGATGCAAAGTAAATGCCCATGCAATTGTCAAATTTGCCCCAAAGATCTGGGAGTATACCATATCTCAACTGCTAAAAATGAAAGGGAATCGTAGTCTTATAAAGCCTCACAAGAAAAATCGTCTTCTGAAAGGATCTTGGAAGTCAGTGATGTTTAACTCATACTGCCCAATCCATCGCTTAGAAATACGACTGTTGAAAAATTTTTGAGCATCCAACAGGGTGGTATTCCATCTTGCTGAAATATAAAGTAATCCGAATCTGTGCTAACGTGTTAAAAGCCAGTTTTTATGTACATGGTGATACGTAACTCCTATAGCACTGGTCTATAAAGAATAAACACTTTTGCAGATATTGCATAAGAAACATTAACTTTGAGTGAGACTCTCATGCAGTACAAACTTATGGGGCAGCTCAGTACCCCGCATCTTGTCGTCGGGGTGGTTGACTGGCTGGTGTCATGTAATGCATGAAACCAAATCTCACATGCCAATCTTGTAGTTTTCCGTCAACATGATATAAAGGATCATGTCTGTCTCGTCTGATGTACAATGAATAAACGCACTTTTTCAGTTTGTGTCTATCATTTTTACTTCAATTTCAGACTTATTTTTCCTGTGCACCTTTTTCTAGCTTTTTAAAAAAATTAATTTAAAGTTTGTGTGGTGTTGCAAACACAACAGAAAAAAATGATTATAGGGGATGCTCAGGTGGCAGAATCAAGTATCTGAGCAGATGATAGGGTGGTAAGTTTGAAAGTCATTGAAGGAAATAGGAGTGTTTCAGTTCATGCAGATGTAACAGAGTTATGCAGACTATTGGATCTCTGAAAGTAGTAGTTAGGTATAGTAAAAGATACTACTGAAAATGTCGAAGAAAAGAGATGCGCCTCTGATCACTAGAATTATGTAAAACCTACAGTAATTGTGAAAGGATGATGCTACGTATGATGTGAGAATGTTTATTAACTGAATAAGTAAGTTTGTGAGTGTCCGAATCTCTGGCATTTGAAACAGCGTAGTAGATTTGAAACATAGGGTCGCAGTTTACCTTTGAGATTGCCTGTTTTAAGATTAGTCGATATTGTAAGAGAATAGAAAGGCCGAATTACGTGTTTGGTTAGAAATACGGCTGTATCGTTTTCAATATAACTCTTCTTACTTGAGTGACTCCCTGATCAAAAAGTGTTTTGAAGATTTATTCTTCAAAGGCGTGTCGTAAACCAAGTTTTGAAATAACGTCTCGATAAAACTTAATGTGGACATAACGCTAAAGGGGAGAATCTAGAAACATTTGGCTGGCATAAAAGATTTGGTTTGATATATAGGATTTTAATGAGTTAGTTTTCTTTCTAATGGGGTAGAGGATTGGGGATTACCATTGCAGCCAAAAACATTCCATGGAAAATGGTATCATTTTCTAGTCCTCCACTAGGTGCGTTTAAAATTCCTTCCATCGGCATGCAGAATCTCTCCGATGAATCACTTCATAATTACGATTGAAGATAATTTAATCATTCTATTGGGGAGATTTGACATTGAAATATACTACTCTTGGCAAGCTGCAGTTCATTGTATTGGTCAGTTGAATCGGAAACCACTTTTGTTGCACTTAAAATCCATTTCTATCGTTAACCTCTCTCTGTTCAAGTGGAAATGATTTTCTTTCTTTATTGAGGTTTTTGCAAGTCTCAGGGCAGATTTTTGTTTGCTTCTACTAATCGCTTCAATCACTTTTGTTCACTGGCACGTTTTACCATTCTTTGACTACCTATTTCACACAAAAATTGATACAAATACTTCCAAAACTCAATAATACGCTGGACAGTTCACAAACAGTTGGTGTCTCCTTGCCTTATTTCTGCCCTTGATGCATCCTTTCTAAGATGGCGCGTAACTCTTTCCGCCATTGATGATTTGAAATGAAAAGTTACTCACAACCCCATTGGAAGAAAGTAACATGAATAGTGAGTTGGCCGAATTGTTGAATGCCTTCACATTCTTAGACTTTTCGATTGAGCGTGTTAAAATTTTCGTCGCGATTTTTATAGGAAGGGGTGGGAGGCTTCTCGTTTTCACAAGTATTTCTTAATATGAAAATAACTGCAAGGGTGTTGAATCCCTTCAAATATGGATCAGATATATTTCTGATAGATAGGTGGCCTCTTTTTTTTCTAATTTTGTCTCCAAATCTGAATCTAATACTGCCGTGCACTGAAATTCAGCAGTAATTATTAAGTGAAACTTAAAACAAAAACTGATTTTCAAAGAATTTTCCAAACCTTTTGTCAAGTACTTCTGTGCTGGAAGGATATTCGTTCTTGAGAGTTTGATGTGTTAGTAGTATAGCCATTTATTATACTTAATGTACAGGGAATTTTCATCCACTAATTATGGTTTGAATGGAATTTTTCCTAATTACAATCAAATATGCCGCTCAATTTCTATCTCGGAGGAGTTAGAAAAGTGTTTATTAACAGCGCACTCGAAAGCAACCTGAGGGCTGTTGGCGACAAACCTCGTACTTTTGAGCGCGAGGAAAACGGCCAGGATGAGAGGACGGAGTCAACATTCGGAATAATACTCCCCTCTTTAAAATCCTTCTTCGTCTGAGTGACAACTTTCAGCTCCAATAAATTATTAACACGTAACACAAAAATTTTATACAGAAGTTGCTCCATGTTACCGGCAGTATTTTAATCGCTGATTGGGGAAGTCAAATAATTTAAACAAATTTCAACAAGCTTTATTTTATACAAAATGGATTAAAATGACACTTTGAACATATTTGTATATAGTTTTTAATATTTTTATAGGAGAAAAAATGTACAGCGACCACCTACGTGTAATATAATATACACCATGATACTCGGTGAATCTGTAAGTTGAACGATTCATTCAAAAAGCATTTGAAATATTTTATCCAATATATTTTACTAAGGTTATATATAGTTATATCATTTTCAATCCAATTTCCTTTAAAATCACCAGTGGATCAAATAAAATGTTATCGACCACAAACTCAAATCCATGTGCAAAAGGTTTAAGTTTCGAATTTTTCTATCTATTTTTAATCTGTCTCTGAAAAAACTACTTACTCCAAGTGTAGACTCAAACTATTAAAACATCATAACTTGATACACATATAACTTCCTGCATCATCATCTTCACAGCTAAATCCTTGTTTCTCGAATGCAGGTATCACGTACCCATCCTTTGAAATGCAAAGACGTCTGCTACAAGAAGTGTATCAAGAATGCAAATTGAGCCCATCCCAGATCTCATACGTTGAAACCCACGGAACGGGAACCATTGTTGGCGATCCTGTAGAAGTGTCAGCTATTGTAGATGTCTTTTGTTCCAACAGAGAAGAGCCTCTCTGGATCGGATCAGTTAAAAGCAACATAGGGCATACTGAGCCGGTTTCTGGTAACATTTTGTTATTTAATTTATTTTAGTCACTATCTAGTTCATGACAACACTTTACTGTATTAATGTACAAAAACTGTTTAGACAAACTATTATTAAATATGTTTTAACGTGAACACATTTTTTTACACTAAATTTATATACTATTTGTTTTTTCTTAATGATTTTGAATTTCCTTAATTTTGATCAAGTTTATTACGGTAAGGTAACCGATTTTCTTCATGCTATTAAAGAAATACAAAACTTCTTTTCTTTTGAAAAAGGAATTATGTGTGAAGAAAATACATAAATAAAGAAATTAGTCATAAGACTCGCCACGGCTAGGAATTTCCCATTCACTCCAGCTTTGATGTATAAATAAAAATAATAATGCTAAAGATTCCTAATCTCATCTTGTACATTCTGCCAGACATAATTGTTCTTCCGATTTTGGGACAACGGATTCATGGCTGGCATGTCATGAGTTCGAGCCTTGTCCAGCTGAAGACCCACCGTGCTGAAAGGGTAATATGACGAGGCTCAAACATTCTCCCGTTGGTGTGATGCAGAAGTTAGGAGAGGATCAGATGTCGTCCTTGTCACTTGACCTTGGTTCAAAATGACGAGATCCCTCACCAAAGCCCACATGTAGCAAGCTGAATAGTGGGACATTGAAATATTCACAATCTCACTCACTCACCCGAATTCAGGACATTAAGGATTTCTGAAAGTTACAGTTTATAATGTTACATACATGCCTGATTTTAAACACGTCTGAGAAATATTGTGACAAAGAACAAAAATAAAACAATAACGTATTGAACATTTGAAAGATTAATAGTTTATTTAAATAACACCATATCTTACTGTTAGTATATATTTTTTCCTTCTATTAAAAAAAATATCCATCATTTCCAGAATTTGGGTGATTTCTGAAAATAATGGGCAGTAAAAATATAATGCACATAAAATTTAGAGTGTGTAAAGCATAAAATTTTTTGAAAGAAAAAAGAGCAAGAATATGTACAGTGGTTGAAAAAGTCCTAAAAACACTATTTTTTTGTCAAATTTTTGAGTTTGACCTAATTTGTATAAATAAATTATTGTGCTATCTTAAATATTCTTATTGTTTTTAATGTATTTTAATGCTGATTTCAAATCTCTCTCTAGCTTTTTAATTCCGAAAGTATTTTTATAGTACAACTGCTTGAACATGAGATTGTACAGTATGCACAATTTATATATATGTAGTATAATAAAATAAATGTAATTACCAAGCGAAAAAGTTGTATAACCTACAATGCCAAAGAAGAAAGAAATTGAAGTTCAAGAGTTTTAGCAAATGTAGATACAAAAAGAGTCTTTGGACTAAACTGGAGACTTATTTTGATTTCTGGAGCTGTTATGATTTTTGTTAGGATAGTGATTTAGGGTTAGCAATGCTTTATGGATCCACCTAACCTGTACAGCAGAAATTTTCGACATAATAGAAAAAAACAGAGCCATGTAGAAAAGTTAAGCCTACTACTAACACACGTGGATGGTAAACCAGACAGTAAAGTAAAATGAAATTATTAAAAGAGAACAACAATGTTTCTCTCATAGAGAGGAATATGAAGAAAAAATTCTGTAGAAAAAAATTAGAATAAAAATTTACTTGTCAAAATGAAAACCATACAATGTGTGTAAGCATGCAACTTATGCAAAAGTCCCACACAAAGTGATGTAAAAATGGAAATGTTTACACAAGAAGTGAAAAAAACACAGTGGCGCCACATAGATAGTAACTTTGAAACTAAATTAAGTACAACTAATCATAAGATATTTTAAATAAATTATTAATCTATATTAAAAAATAGTGTTAATACAGCATAGAAATAAATTTAAAAATAAATCTACTTGGATAATTGTATTCCAAACAATTATTGCAAAATTTCATGAAATTATTTTGTTTTAATACATTATGAGTAACTCAGCGTTTCTCAAACTGTGGGGCGCACCCCCCTTGAGGGGCGTGAGAACTCCACAAGGGGGGCGCGAGCCTATTGAAAAGTTGAAAACTAAAGATTATTCAAAACATTATTAATTTACTGAAAGTAAGCAAACAAAATACTTTCTGACATAATAAAATATAAAATACATATTTGCACTGATATAATACACTTCTAAAAGTATCTGTACTGTACAATGTATTTGATTATTAATTTAACAATACTAAGTTAAGAACCAGCTTTTTTGATGATTACCAGTGATCCCATGGGCTTGTATTAACACTTATCGTGATGATTTGTATGGTTTATAATTAATTCCTTAATTGCCTATTAAAAGTTACGCGGTTTGGTCCCCAATGCCAGGTTTTTTCACGTAGTCGCGCGTATCTTGATGTTTTTTTAGGGGGAGGAGAAAAGGAATACATAAGCAAAATCCTCTGAAATAAGTAAATCCTTTGCAAACACTGTCAAGGTCCTTTTATTGTGTTCCAAAGCCTTAGGAATAATTTTATGGATAGCAGTGCACAGAAAAGATCGTACTTCGAAAAGACGTATATATACGTCCAGAAAATAAATACTTTGGCTGGGCGAGACGTTTATATACGTCAGTAGCACGTAAGAGGTTAAAGTTGCATATAGTGTAGCTTTAGTGTCAAAGTATAGTATTATTGAATTCAATACATTGTTATTGTGTGGAGGAGGGCGCGATGAAAATGATGATTGAATAGTGGGTCGCGAGTATTGAAAGTTTGAGAAGCACTGCAGTAACTAAATCATTGTTTCTCATAAAATTTAAGATAATATTACTATATATATTGATAGGTGTTTTTTTGGTTACTACACCAGAAATGCATTTTATAATGTTAAAATCAAAAGAGTCTCTTTTATCAAGAATATTACTTATTAGCAAATTATTTTCTTGTTTAATTGAAGGTCCAAAAAGTTAGCTGACTCATTATTGTAATTAGTTTTTAATAATTTTAAATAGTGAGTACAATAATTAAAGCTAGGAGAAAAATTGACTATATTGCTAAAAATAATTAGGTCATCTATGTATCTAAAAAGTGACAAGATTCGTAAATAATTCTATCATTTTCATAAAAGTGCACCTTCTGGTAAACCTTTAATTTGCTGATATGAAGAGTTATCATGGAAAATACAAGTTTAATTTAATACTAGTAATGATAGAAAGATATTTATCATATTTTATTATCTTATTAAAAAAGATATTTACTAAATGCTATTTTAAGAATCTTAAACATGTCTTCTATATCTATGGAGTTAAATAAATCTTCAAATTTATAGATATGAATAATATATATATACTATAATAAAATACTATAATAAAATACTAGGTGAGAAAGTTGTGTAACCTACAAAGTACTGTAATGACTTCACTTAGCTAAACTAAGGAATATTTAGTCAATTTTAAAGCTCTTGGAATAATGACCATTAAAATATATCAGTAAACAGTACCTATAGTTTATTTGCCTATTTTAGCTTTCAGGAAGCGTCGTCACTGTTAATTCCACGCCTTAGCTTGCTCTATCCCAGTCTTCGTTGTCGCTTCCTAGTGGCCGCCCTCTGTTCCCTCCTCGGGCTCTATCACTCTCCTTCTTAACTCCTGGGTCTCCTTGTCTCTGTCTCTCTCTCAGCGCTCTTTTTCAACATTTGTCTCTCGGCCTCTCAGAGCGTGGGATCTTTTGTTGTTCATATGGGGCTATCCTCTGCAGACTCACCATCGTCATGGATGCGTGGGAAACGGAAGACCAATTCAAGCTGGAGGCCATTCCAGCCATGGACACCAAGGGAAAGGCCGTAGAAACAGGGGTCAGAGTTTAAGCATATTTTCATTTAAGCATATTTTCCACAGCAATTAGGGAAATGGAGTGGACCTTTCCACCGTTTGTCGGTGTACTTTCTCAGCATTAGAAAAAGGAGAAAGGGTAGGTCACGATACTATGCATATGTTTCTCTCTCTCTTTATATATATCTAGAAAAACATATGCATAGTAGAACTGGGGGTAAAACTCGCGACAACAAACATTTTTGCGTCCTGGTTAGTATATTGGCCCACAATAATATAATAAAGTATCAAAATTTCTCCCGAAATAGGAAAAATTGTAGCAGAAAATAGATGTCAAGTGTCAGGGCGTAAACACTCAATCTGTTTGTTGTATTTTTAATACTTGTTCAATTTAATGTAGTGTTTGAAATAAACCTACGTTTCTGTGAATATTGATTTCTTGAGGCGCACCTAAAGTTAAACCTTGTTTGTTTGTCCGAGATTAGCTTTTGAGAGTTTGACACCCTTGATTTAGAGAATTCATAAAAGTAAAGATCATTAAATAAAATAACCTGTAGTGGAATCTTGAGAAAGTATGAAAAAAAAATGAGAAACAAAATCCACAATAAAAATAGTATCTAAAACAAAAATAAATCAAATCTTAAAACAAATCAGTGATATTAAACTTTTAAAATTGCATGCACACAAAAAAATTATAAAGTATTATCATAACGTAAACAATACTTGATAAATGTGCTAAAACTATTAATTAGGTCTCTGTTATTATTAACTGGAATATTGCTTACATAGTAAATAATACATCCTAGTCTTTCTAACCTATGTAATATATAGCCTTCCATTGTTGGCCTTTGTCCATCAATATTTAATGGGTCACCCGCTTGCTTTAATTATGGCTCTTCATCTTTTGGATATGGAATACGCTGATTTTCAAGTTTTGTCATAATCTAATGGTTGAGAGAAGTATTAAAACTGCATATTTTCCCAAATATGTTAAACTATATTATGTCATAGGTTCCCTATTGAATTAAGATCCGAAGACTCTGTCCATGTGGGTTCACAGTATTGTCCACGAACCATCTCTGGACTACATTTGTACGGTGATATGGAGTAATAGTGTCCCGAAAAATCCGCGACTGATCTCCAAAATATATTCCCGTTAGTAGTAATTTATCCTGAATTATATTTTGCAGAATTGCCTGGTTTTCTCTGTTCCTCTCGCAGTGTAAAGTCTTCTAACATGAGAAGACATGCAGCCTCATTTCATCACTTCCGTCTGCGTTTTTATTGTGGATTTCAGATGCCGAGCGCTGAAGACTTTATTATAAGTGTGCCTATTTTTGATACCTGACTTTCATCACTTGATATTACCTTTTCTAAGTCTTTAATAGTCCATAATGAAGAATCTTTTGCCCGCACCAATGAGAAAATAATAGTTTGGGGTGAGTTTTGACGCCTTGTAATCGAATTTCCAGCAGCCATCCTCTCACAATTCATGTCACACATTTATATTGGATGTCAGAATTCATCATTTCAAACTTCGTGGTGAATTAAGCCATTTATTTAAAGTGAATTCGTGTGCAATACCCTGCATTCACGTAAAGTTGTTTTACTCGTAGCTTCAAAATCGCTTCCTGTTGGTAATAGAATTTTTTTTCACAATATTTTTTCAAGATCCCCATGACAGTAAAAAGACCAGATGGTACTTCAGCAACAATTTGATGCATAGAGTAAAATTCTTTTTTCAAAAGTTTTATTTTGTATCTTTCATTATAAAGCAGAATATGTATACATAAACTCCAATGTTATTAAAGGATACTTCAAATTATATACATCACAGAATTGATTTAAATACACTAAAACATGCTGCACATTCTACTTTCAACCCTTTATCCAAAATGACCTCTTATTGGCTCGGACAATGGAGTACTTTTCATTGGCTTATTGCACTACATTGCCCTTGTTCCTGTCTCTTATCATAGTTTTTCTAAAATATCAACAAAGTTATTTAATTTGCGTACAAAATCTACAAACATATTAGAAAGCCCGGAAAAGTGCGTTAGAATTAATAAAAGGGAGTACAATAATTACAAAACGAAAACTTAGAACAATCTTAAAAATTAGGCAAAAAAAAAGGATTGTATTCAGGACTTTTATGACCACTATATCTGTATGTATAAAGGAGAAAAGCGACTCACCCATTCACGATACCTCCGGAACTATTAAGAGTAGACTTAAAATTTCGTAGGCCTGTGGACGTGGAGTACACATCCACTCAGAACAGATTTTACGAAAATCGAGTGCCAAGAGGCATAATGAGGGATTAAGGAGCGTTATAAATAATTTCTTCCATTTTTAAACTATTAGACGTAGTGAAAAGGTAATTTAAAGATTTTTGAGAAGCTCTAGTCTACGTTGATTTTTTGAAGAAAATGGAAACAAGTTAAAACACATTTTACATCAAAATAAATGTTTAAAAAGTTTCCAAAATATTTGTTTCAAAAATAATTAAGTTTCGTATAATTATCAAAAAATTTAAGGACAATTCTAAAATTATATAAACTAAAACAGCGTTTCTCAAACTGTGAGGCGTGCCCCCCTGGGGGTAGGTGCGACCATATTGAAAATAAAAGATTAAAAAAAATATTTACTAGAATGAAGTAAATATAATTTATGTATGTATATCTCATCTGCGATATTACGTTATCAAAAGTAAAAGCTTCTACTTCAAAACCTCATTTTAGCTATCTTTGGTACTAAACCAAATAAAAAACATTTTATTTGATTTGCTGCAATCTCATGATGAGATATTTTTTTATTGCGTTTTCTTTTCAAACCTAAAATACTATTCTTTCAGAGAAAAAACCAAACCAGGACCCATAATCAAAATGAATTTAGGAAGATAAAAAATTCATCACTGTTATTATTACTGAAATACATTAGCTGTAGGCAGCAGAATAAATTTGCTGTGTTTGACCTTTGATTTGCTGCTTGCCGTTTGAACTTACTTGTACAGTTAGTTACGTCCCTGCTCTTATGTATTTGTTTTTTCATTTAGGGAAGTTTTAAATAAACTATTTCTGCTGCGCTTTTTTCCTTGTAAAATATTTTTATGATTTTTGGAAAAGCACAGAGAGCACTTTAAAGGATTACTTGGCCAATATTTATATTTATGAGTATTTCCAAACATATAAAGCATAATGAAAAACGTTTTACATATTTTTATTAAAACATCCATATTATATTAAATACTCTTTTAACCCGGGAGTGGTCAAGCCGAGCACAGAGTGCACGAAATCGGTTATTCTGGCAAAATTGCTTAATTGTTACCAATGGCTCTGACACTACCCTCCTGTTTGACAGTCTCAACGGGAACTAAAATATATTTGTCGCATATTTCCCTCTTTTTTGGGAGTGTGTCAAACGTTTTTTTACAATCTTAAAGTACTTGTTTTGACTGAGTTCCCGGTGCGATCACTTTTTTTCCAAAATATTTTCTGTATTCATGCTACATTCTCCCCCTCCCCCTACGAATAACTTAGTGATTTTGATTGCCTTGTTGTACGACTTATTGTAGTTTGGTAAATGAGCATGATGTTTGGTAAATGTTTGGTAAATGAGCGGAACATATATATATATATATATATATATATATATATATATATATATATATATATATATATGTATATAAAGGAAATTGGCATCTTTGATTTCTATTGAAGGAAGTTAAAACTGATGAAAAAAAGGGATGAACCTGCTGAAATAATGCATATTAAAGTAAATTTGAGAAAAACGATGAACGTGAAACGAAAGAGAAATTTCAAATGCTACCAAAAGAACTCATCAACTAAAATATGAATCCATAAGTATCAGAAGACGCACTTTGCTTTGTCAAAAACACACAAGCAAGCGAAGGTTCAACATGCTATTTGTCGAACATCGAAAGACAGTAAGATTAAAATAACTTGAACAAAATATGATAGTTTTGCCTGCAAATAACATTCCTGTAATGTTAGCGAAAAGTGTCTGTGATTTGTGTCTTTTTTTAAGGTCACGCACATTTGAAACATTTTAGTTCAGTTTTCTTGGATTTTTTCCTAAAATTATCAAAGAAAAATTTAAAAGTCCTTGAAAGTAGGTAAGTATATTTTCTCTTAATTAAATTATTCACTGGAATTTTACGATTTTTTTTGTGTACTATAAAAATAACTATAAAAAATGATTGGGGTGACTCAATAACCCCGCTCGACAGATAGCATCAAGTGCGCGCATGCTCCCGGGTTAAAACATGTTGAAGTCTTTTCGTTTTCAGGTATCCGAACACGTTCAGAGTACTTTTTGACAAAATAACATTTAAACACATAAAGGCTTTTTTAGGACTCAATACCAATAAATACTAATATTTAATCAACAATATTTCAAATAAATTGCCGGAATTTCATAAAAATCACAATTATATGTGAAATTTTAGCAATATTTTTGTAAAACTTCAAAGCAATTAGAGAAAAAAGTAATAAACTTATATTAGTAAAAGAATTGCCAAAACAATCTAGAGGCATTTATCTAGAGAATATACTAGAATTTAAATGTTTTATTAAAATTTGAAACTTTTAGAGATGATTGAGTAAACGTTATAAGAAAAATAACACCTTTATGAGACCATTATTTAAATAACATGTCCTAATTCAAATAATATATATATTCATACTATAAGAAATATTTTACTACATTCTCTAGAAAATAGCATAAATATAAGGTGCAAAATGTTTTATAGAAATACATTTGTAATATTTTGTGTGATCAGACTCGCCATGATAGATTTCGAACAATTTAAATGCCCACTTCTGGTAGATCAAAGACCCACTTCCGGTTTTTCTAACTTAATAAAATTGATTGTAACTTAGCCTCTAAGAAGCATAGAATCAAAACAAAGTATGTTTTGTAAAGCCAAAATATAGATGTATTAAATAAAATAGAAAACAAAAATATCGGTCTTGTCCGAATTTGGTCATTTTCAACGTGTTCGGATACCTTAAATATTAAAAATGATACAATTATTCTTCATCGGAATTTTATATTATTGTTCATTATTTAACATCAATTCTAAGTGCTAATTCTGTGAGGATTAAAATTACAGTTTGCTTAATTATAATTTGAGCAATCATTTAAAAAACATTATTTTACATTTTTGTTAACTTTGTCGCGCACTTGGCTTCACTCTCCTTACAATTCAGCTATTATATCAATAATGTTTTATTTTCTTATAAATGAACTCGTGCAAAGAGCGGGTACTTCAGTCGGTGTACTTTTAATATATCAGTGTTGCACAGAGTATTTTATAACTAATTAATTAATACTAAATTAAGAACAAGTTTAAGTATTACTTAATTTTCTTTTGCTTAAAAGTAACATATACAAAGTTAAATACTTATGTTATTAATTTGAACCGTTTATATTTAAGATCGCGTATTGTAGCTTTAGTGTCAAAGTGCATTATTATTGCATTCAGTACATTATTAATGTATAAGGGGGCGCGATAAAAATTGTGTTTGAAAAGGGGGGTGTCAGTGTCAAAAAAGTTTGAGAAGCACTGAACTAAATTTGAGATCCAGATAAACGAAATTTATATCAAGCTATATTCTGACTTAAAGTATAATATTTCAGGTTTGTGTGGTCTAATTAAGGTTCTTATTGGCATGGAAAATGATCTTCTGCCTCCAAATCTTCATTTTCGCAAGCCAAACCCTTCAATCCCAGCTTTGAGCAGTGGTCAAATCCGAATTCCGACTTACTCTGTGCCATGGAAAGCACATTACGCTGGGATAAGTGCTTTCGGAATCGGAGGTGTCAATGTCCACGTGGTCTTGAAGTCCAATGGGGATGAGGCAAAGCGACATTACGATATTTCTCTCCCTCAGCTAGTTCTGAATTGTGGAAGGACACCAGAGAACGTGCAGTATTTATTTGACTACCTTGATACTGTGAAGCCATCTCGGGAGTTTTTTGCTCTTCTGCACAATTCTGCCGACTCAAGAAGAGAGGTCAAACCACACCGAGGGTATAAGTTACTTCTAAAAGATCAACAAACAGCCGAAATTAAGGTACGGTGCAGTGCTTTTTATTTTATTTTTTGGACATATTTACATTTACAGAAAATGAAAAAAGAATCCCACACATTTAGAATAGAAAAAGAAAGACAGTCGACAATTTTTTAAAATCAAAATACATTGCCAAATGCTACGATATGCAGCCGTTAGGGGAAAGAAATTTCCGCGTATGTTTGAACACAGCAATCGTGTTAGTGCAGGCTCCAAAATGTAGAATATTGTTTATAATTAAAAGTATTCCTTTATTTTTTTGCGATGTAATACATAAGTAACGAAAATAAAAGTTCGAAATTCTGTGTAGAAGATACAGAATATTTTTATTTAAAAATTCAATTAGAGTAATGAAAGAAAAATAAGTGAAGATACAGGAAATATTAAGTAATGTGTTTTTCAATTCCATATTTAAAAAATTATGAGAAACATTTGCTTTTTTCAAATAATTTTAGAAAGGAAAAATTAAGACGAAATAGAGAAATAGAATCGCGTATTACATACTTCAGAAAGCTATAACTTTTTTTATCGAGGGTGTCATAAAATGTAAGAATATACGCATTTTTTAAATGTTCAGGCGAAATAATTATCAATAAGAAGGGTTGGGTTTGCAAAGGTGTTTCTCATTAAAAGGAGACATAAGTTAAAACTCATTTGATATCGGAGTGCTATGCGACAAGCAGGCCTGTTGTGATATGGGATCCAATATGGCGGCCAAGCTGTAACAAATCGTCAGGAAAATAATTTTAAAGAACTGCTTTGAAATAACTGCAAATAAAGAATTTTAAAATATATTGAAAATAACTTATATCAATCAATATATTTAGTGTATCAATATAATATAATAATTATTATATTATGGAAGATATATTAATTATAATACACCGTATTTTTATTCGAATCTAGGCCGCCATCCATTCTAAACGGCACCTCAAATTCTAAAAAAAATTGTGAAAAATGAAAAATGGTGTAAAAGGGTTTATCGATATTCAATTTTACAAAATTGAAATAAATTTAAAATGAGAACCAAAAAGTATAAATAATTAATTATTTTACCAGTATTTGAATTTTTTAAACACAAGCATGAACCTATAATTGCTCCAATTGCCCCATCCAACTGATTTTTTCTCTTCGATTCTAAGCCGCATTTGATTTTCTGTAGTTTTCACATAAAAAATTGTGCGGTTTAGGCTCAAGTAAATACGGTAATACAATAATAATAATTGTACATATTATACACATTTATTATATTACAAATAAAATAATTATTTAACTTAAGTCAGTGGCGCGACAGCCCGTGAGGGCCAAGGCCTACTGTGCCCAACTCAATACACGTGATCTTGGACCCTAAGGTGCATGAGCAGATGTTCCTGTCAGGTGGTTAGCCTGACGCGAAACCCCAGTGTTAAGTTCCCAAGCAAGCTTGGTACTCATTTTATCGACCATCTGAAGGGATGAAAGGCTGAGTCAACCTTGACCAGTCCCGGGTTTGAACGTCGGACATGTGGTGTGGAAGCGCGATACACTAACCACTCAGACACTGGGTTTCCAAAATAATTATTTAATATATATAAAATTAATCAATAATGAATATAAACTAATTATTGCTAATACTTTCCATTTCCAAAAACTTTGAATCATGTTTAATATCTCGAGTCTAGTTTATAAATGCTTTATTTAAAAAGTAAAATAAAGTGATAATGCGCAATTTGTAGCAATAATTAAAAATACAGCCCACATATTCTGTAAAAAAATATCCTGGTACTCACCAATGATATTAGAAATATCCATTTTCGAAAATAGCACAAAATAAAACAGAAGACTGAAACAGTAGCTTGTAGAATAATTTCAAAGAAAATTGTTAAATTTGTAAGGAAATCGAATTAAAATCGTCTGACATTAATTAGGTTTCCGCAGAAAAAATGAAACAAAAATTAAGTATAATATACGTAACCTAATGACAACACATTATCACACGATAAAAATATCAAGGTAACCATATTATAATGGTATCGTCCAACTTGGCGCTTAGAACCCAGAAGTTGGATTACCATAATTTTTCAGTGCAAATAGCGTATATATTTTTCGATCCCTTCTAGAGGTTTGTTATTAACCTGCTAAATCATGTCAATAAGTACGTCTTTCCGTAACTTTCTTACACAGGAAACGCACTTAAATCCAAGCCAAAATCCGAGAATAGGAAGCAACGCATTTTGACGGCAGGTTTGCCACTGGCATTGCATTTTTGTTCGTGTTGCTGACTTTAGTAAAAGTTCTCTCCAGTACACCACGTTTCCTTCGTGTTTCTCCGCCACATTTTGAACTGATATACATTTACAGCTCTTACCGAATCATGTTTTGATATTAATTATTTCTATTACACCTTAGCTCTGACTACAATTTACTTACTAATGAATTAGAAACATTCTTTCTCGGAAATTAACCTTATGGGTTCTTTGGCAACTTTAATTCCATGTATGTTTCAATGCAATAGGGTATACATCCAATCGGCTTAGTTGTTGGCGTGTGTTTTTTATCCTGGGAATATGAAATACAAGTGAACAAGGACAGAAAGCATACAATACAACAGTAGAATATACACATTTATTTCAGATGATGATCCCAGCATATAACAAGCGCTGCTTTCCTTTCCAGACGAGAATCCATTACAGGTGAAAGACCGACTTCTTTCCCGAGGAAGATACAACCATGTCATACTCGGGATTCGAACCTGAACCCACTCGGTTACAAGCCGAAGGTCATAGCCACCATACTAGCTGGGCGACAAATATCTTGGTTGATAGACGAAATATAGAAATCATGTGATGCAGAATCCTCTTACAGTCCCTTTTCTGTATAGTACAAAGCTTTCTACTAATATAAGAATTCCGTTTATCCAGGAAAAATCAGCTTCAAACTAGAACTCCCTTTTAAACATAGTTTTAGATTTTAACCATCAGGTCTACTGAAACACCTGCCTTTCCTGTAAGAATCTGGAACTCTTTGCAATTTATCATGTTTTATACTTAGTGGCGGTAAACTATGGGAGCTCTGGAATACAGTCTCTCTCTCTCTCTCTATGTATGTATACACTATTAAAATCCGAAGGTAAACAAACGTATCTATGTATGTCCGGATGACGCCCAATGTTTTCAAAAACCACAAGACGCAGAAATTAGCAGAAGGTATCAAAATTTCGGGAATGATCCGAGGAATCCGTTTTGACCATTTATATCCCGACATTTCAATTAGTTAAAAAGATGTTGATTAAAAACCTTAAACCGTATTAAAATGGATCATGCCGCCATCTGTAGAGAATATTGGAAAGAAATTCATAAAACAACGAAACTTTGCATATAAATAATTTTATTTAAAAATTAATATAATAAAATTATATATATATATCTTCTTTCAATTTAATTATTTTACAATTTTTTTAAGTAAAAAATGAATCGAAATCGGTTCTTTTTTTGAATAAGAATTATAAGTTGTTCGGCTTGAACTTTCCTTCACGTTAATGAAAAAATATTTTACACTAAAAAAAAGTTCATGCTTTTCTTTTTTTCCGCGTGTAGAACAATCTTAAAAATTACGGTTAAAAAAACAACATCTTTATTTCAATTTAATCATTTTACAATTTTTTTTAAAATATTTTCGGAATTTCTTTTTTTTTCAGAGGTTTTTAAAACACGATCTAATAATTTTGTAATTTTGAAAATTTATATTTTTCTGTTTATTTCCATACATAAACTATTCTTTTTTTTTTTTAAAAAAAATGTACTTTTGGGTTTTCGGCGGCTGCAAAATTAAACGAAAAAAAAATGCCTAAAATGTCAGTAATAATAATTAATTAAAATTACATTCTTTATTTTTGTTTCATACTTTTTAATTACAAAAGCAATCGTTTCAACAGCTATCTGTAGATTTTTATTTTATTAATTACTTATAGAAATTTAATTTTAATAAATAGATACACATGTTTTTTTAAAAGGAATGTTTCTATTATTTCATTACTAAAGGAATTCTCTGTTAATTAAAAAGTATATCGTCTATTATTTATTTGAAGTTTGAAAGCATTAACTTAAAAATGAAGCCCGAAAAAAAATCTTTTACTTTAACGAATAACGAAAAAAGATATTGAAAAAAAATCTACCTTTGTTTTAAAGCTCAATTCAATGTTCTTCCCCGACGTAACTGTAGTTTGGTTGGCTAACCCACTGCTTTATAAACGGCAGTTCCCGGGTTCGAAATGAAGAGGAAGAAACTTTCAATTTCTCATTACGCTACTTTTTAAAGATTAATATTTTTTTAGTGGAATGAGAAAGGTTATAAAATATTTTAAAATGAAATAAATTAATTCTTTGTTAATTAAAAAGTACATCACGTCTATTATTTTGGATCAAAATACATTTTAGAGACATTTTTTACTCTTAGTATCAGAATCGTTTTCTTTTTATTGCTTCACATTAATAATTTTTTAATTCTAACGCACGAGACTGTTAAGACCTTTAAACATCGGAAAGATCATTTTAAAATTTTTTTAGTGGAATGAAAAAGGTTAAAATTAAATCGGTTATATTTTTAATGTTTTTTTAGTACATGTATATAAATATATATATATCTAGGCTTTCCCCCATACTGTTTTTTTTCTAACTTATTTCTATTTATATGTTTAATCAAACATTCAAACGTTCAGAAAAAAGCAATCGTTTAGTAGCTATCTGTAAATTTTTCTTTTATTTATTACTTATAGAAACTTGAATTTTTATATATATATATATATATATATATATATATATGTTTTAGTAAAAGGATTACTTCTATTATTTCATTACTAAAGGAATTCTTTGTTAATTAAAAAGTACATCACGTCTATTATTTTGGATCAAAATACATTTTAGAGACATTTTTAAGCTAACTATATGTAACGATTGATTGATTCATGAAAATCAGAAATCTATTTTATTATTTTAGATTCTTAGAAACTAACTATTATTAAAAAATGATGAACGTTTTTGTTTTACTCTTAGCATCAGAATCGTTTTCTATTTATTGCTTCACATTAATAATTTTTTAATTCTAATGCAATATTTTTTTTATAAGTCATACATCGAAATTTGAAGCTATATCTTATCTGTGAGAAGGAGGGGAAGATAAAACAATAATTTTACATTAAAAAAACCGTGTTCGGATTATAGAGAGGGGAAAGGAACCTGTCTTAAATCAAAATAAGTGGAATGGAACAAATTTCGAAAAAGGGAAATTTTTTGACATAATTTTCGAAATCACTCATAATGTGCACAAATAAGCACACACACAGAAATAGTGGTGTCATGAGGAAAAGAGAAAGCCCGAGCAACGTCGGGCTAAGTGGTGGAGGGGGGAAATGGAAGTCATTTTGAAAATGAGTATTAGAAGTTCTGATTTTGTAAAAGAAAGGGAAAATTTATAAAAGTAGAGATAGTCCGTGCAACGCCGGGCCATGCAGCTAGTATATATATATATATATATATATATATATATATATATATATATATATATATATATATATATATATCCAGTGCTTTTCATATCTCCTCTAAGTCTATTAATTCCGTTCAACTTCACTTTCTCTCATTCATCATTACCCCATCAATACTAGCCAACGTCCGCTTCTGGTCGATGAATCATTAAGTGATGCGTTGATTGATAAAGGCGGAGTAATATGAGTCATAGGCTCTCGTCGTAAATCTTGTGGTTGAGGATTGAGATTATCTGATGCCCAAGCAGAGATCTCGGGGATGACAGGTTACAATGAGCTGCACATCAATCCCAAGAGATAGACGTGGCCAGTTTTCATCTCAAAGGCTGGAACAATTACAGCCTACAGAAGGCTGTGGCTGATGTATGTATTCACGGTTACTTAACTTTCTGATTCTTGCTGTTGGAAGAATTTATGGAGAGGGGTTTGTGTCACCTGGAAATTTATTTTGCCTTTTGAGAACCATACAGTGAAAGGATATTTGGGTTTATGCGAAATTTGCTTAGCTTAGTTTGAATGATTGCATCTACGATGCCTGTGATATTAATGTTGCTAACAATTCAATGAACTTTAGATTCACACACAGATTTTCTTGTTTTGCAACATGTTCTGGTGTTTTTCCCCAGTCAAATATCCTTCTACAATCTGTGTTGTAAGATAGGTTAAATTTTTTTCACTTGTAAATCTACCAGGAATTCTGCTTTGTTAAGTGAGTCATTCTGATGCTGTGATTTATTCGACAGACATTAGTTCATCAGAATTGCTTAATGAAGTTCCTAAAATAAGATGATCTTCGAAGAAGAGTCGGTGGTGAGTAAGTTTCGGTTTGTATGAATCAAAAACTAATTTAAGTTATCTATATGAAACATTTGTTAAAATATTTAAAAAAGAAATAAAATAAAGCTAAAAAGTGAATAAATATACAGATTCAATAGCAAAAGGTTTTTTAAAAATACATTACTGGCCACACAAAATGCTACACCAAGTAGGACCAGAGATATCACAGCGAAATTTATTTCGCAGATAACATGTTGTACAAAGTTCTAGCGATTAAAATTACATCCTCTTGTGACGTGAGGAGGATGACCAAATCAGTAATTAGTGTAGCCGTCATTGTTGGCTATAATCACTGCCCCACCCTCGGCATATAATCAAAAAGGGGCCTTAGATATTCTCAAAGTAGATCTGATGTAGCAGCTGATGGTATAGCTCGGGTTAGTCGTTGTGTAAACATGCATCACACGTTTTCGCTTGGTGATAGATCGAGAGAACAAGCAGGCCCAGAAAGCAATTCAATCTGATGGGTAAATAAGAAATCTTGAACATTCCGTACCATGGGTAAAATCCTTGGTGAGCCTACACCCTTGGTGACAAACCGAAAAAAGCGCCAAGCCAAATCGAGGCTGCGGCAAGTGAATATAGCGAAACAAAGTGGATGCGTAATGAAAATACATGTAAACAATAGAGAAATTAATCAAATATATTAAAGATAAATAAGAAAACAGTACATACTTTTTTTCCTAGTGGAGAGTATAGCATAACAGCAGACCACGAATTCTTTCGTAATACGTATACAAACATCATGCGCATTCTTACCTTTTTTTTCGACACCTCTATTCAAATCCATCCAAAACAACACTCTTTCTTACGCGTATCCTATTTGCTCATTACATTCAGGACATTCATAATTCGAAGCAATCAATCCTTCCTTCGTACACCATTCAATCAACTCTTTCTTACCTTTCGCATTCAACAAAACAAAAAATTCTAATGTATACTCACTCACACACGCAATCGTACTTCCAAGCCGGTGCCCAACGACGAAATACGAAAATCCCTGAAATAGTTAAGTTTACCATATCTTGTGCATCAAAGTAGGGTTACCATGATGGCGCAATTTTTGCCAACCAAAATAATTCGCGCCAAGAGTGTGGGGCTCTGTTAGGATCCAACACTTACTATTGCTAGGTGTGGCAGTGAAATCCAATACCACTCCAAACCATGATACCGAGTGCAGATACAATGTGGCGATGCATAAAGCAACAATTCATTAGCCTCTCACCATGATGTCTCCAAAATCAAATCAGACCATCATGACGTTGCAGGCAGAAGGGGGATAGGCCAGAAAACACAATGTTGTTCCATTCCGTTGTCCATGACCACCGTTCATTGCACCATTGGCTGCATAAATGCCTATGGTTTCCGGTCAAGGATAAAAGAAGCAATGGAAGCTTTGCGGATATTTCACTCTTCTGCAGGTTTCCGGTCAAGGATAAAAGAAGCAATGGAAGCTTTGCGGATATTTCACTCTTCTGCAAACGGCATGAATAATAAGAGGGGATACTGAATGAGGCGTAACACAGACTGAATCTGTTGTTCTATGGTGCGTGATGTGGGTACGCTCTCCATCCTTGCCATGCTCACAATCCTCTTGTCATCGTGAGCAGTGGTCCAATGAGGTAGGCGCGATCCGGCCCGTCAATCCGTCGTTTCCTCCTGTATCCAGCGATGACAGATCAGCATCGCAGTTGCTTGGTTTCCTCCAATACATTGACCAATTTCTCTGAGGGATAATCCGTAATCCCTAAGAGCTACTTTTAATCTTCGATCGAATTCAGAAACTTGGTTAAAATACACTCACTATCTAACACCAAAAATAGGTAAACAGCTTACGTAAAAAAACGCTTGAAAAAACAATTTCTGTACTTCAAATCGCCAATCTTTTAACCCCTTATATAGCGATTGCGGGTGGCTCTACGGCATTCCGTGATATGCGTCTGGACTATAAAAATTATTATTTGTATATTTCTTCGCTGCCAACGCATATGTAAATTTTACATGGTTTACATGCTTCCTTCAGGCTATTGCATTTTGTATAGCCAGAAATGTAATTGAAAGAGGTATTGGTGTGGGGAGAGTATCCCCCACCAAATTAGATAATGTTAAAAATGAATGAAAAAAGTGGTACGCGATGGCTATTTTAAAATGGAAAATTGGCTATTTTAACGCAAAAACAATTGGCAATTTTAACTCAACTATTTAAACTGGCTATTTAACTCAAGCAGTACATGACATACTGTCGACACGACCTTTCATGAAAAACATTCGGGTTTGCTAGTATGTAAATTCCATAATTCTTGTTTTGCTGCTTTAAATATGACACGAATAATACTCTTGGTGCCAATAATCTGGACAGTTAGCTGTTAAAAGATTGCTGTCAACAGAGCAATGCTATCCGCTTGCTCGTTGCTTATGATACATACATGGCATAATATCCAGCAAAACTGTATATACACTAATGTCCGTAAATTAAGGATAATGAAGTTCAAGCAAAGAAAGAGACAGAAGCAAAACACATTTGACTTATTTGTAAAGTCTATTTATTAAACAAAAGGTAAAGAGCAAAAAAGATGCTATATGTTTGACATAATTCATAAAAATTGCGATTTTTACTCCCTGGAGCAAATTTCAATAAAGAACCTATTTACAAAAAACAGTATAACATGGTTAGTATGATGATTAATACGGAGTATGTCTCCCGGAAGATGCAATACAGGCCTTACAACACCTAGGCATGCTGAGTATCAAATTATCAATCTGATATTACACCACTCATCAAGCAATGCAACCTGAAGTTCCGGTAGACAGGTGGGAGGGGGTTGATGGGCTGCAATTCGTTGGCCAAGCATATCCCACACATGCTACATTGGATTCAAGTCCAGTGAGTATGCTAGCCAATCAATACCGGTTATATTTTCCGATTGAAGGCATTCGTCTACAATGTTTGCACGGTAAGGACGGGCGTTGTCATCCATAAACTGAAATTCAGCACTCATGGCGCCCCGAAACAAACGTACATGTTGTTCCAGAATGACATCCCGATAGATGTGGCCTGTCATCGCTACACTCTGAACATGCAGGTCAGTTCTGGAACCAAGAATAATTCCTCCCCAAGCGAGCCATCCTGGACCACCGTAATGGTTTCGTTCAATGGTGTTCTCTTGGTGGTAACGGGTACCAGGCACTCTCCATATCAAAGTCCGGCGAGAGTCAGACTGCAAACTAAACCTGGACTCGTCGGAAAACATCACACAAGACCAATGTTGTGCTGTCCACAATGCATGCTCTCTACTCCAGGTTAATCGCAGGCGACAGTGAGTTGCGGTAAGGGGAACACATCTGACAGGCCTACGAGCATATAGATCGATGTGTCCTAAGCGTCTGTACACGGTCTGCCTTGAAACTGTCGTACCGGTAGCTGAAGAGAGCTGACGAGACAGGTCTGATGCTGTGCTCCGTCTGTTTCTTTTGGCAGTAATTGCCGAATATACCGGTCCTCATTCAGCGTTGTAACTTGGGGGCGACTTGTGCTGTAACATCTACTCACATTACCATCATCTTGAAATCGTTGCCAAAGCCTGGAGATGATACTCTGGGCGATCCCAAGTTCCTCGGATACTCCCAGCTGGGTACGTCCAATAATTCTACCACGTAAAAAATCAACCAAATACTTTCTTTGTGCCGTAACTATGCGGTTATTGCACTGAAAGGGTTTTAAAGCGCTTGTGAACAATTTTACTTCTTTGCCACCATTTCTTATATACCCCTCTCTTACACTCTCGTCATTGTGACATACTATCCGTGCCATCTGGTGGTTTCCTGTAATTTGCATATTCTTTTTCAAGATGTGTGTGATAATTCTACAGGTGAAATTTTTATTTCAGAGTTTAATTTCTGTGTGTTTCTGAATTATCCTTAAATTATGGATATGAGTGTAAAAACCCTTGCCATATTGTCAAGTCATGACGGGGAATATGTCACACACTTTAGGATGACCCCAATCGTTGTCGTTTTCAAACGTCACTAAAATACTCATGCTGTCAGTATAGATACTTTATGTACGGTACCTATTGGATTTAACTAGTTAAAATTCTCGGGTGAATGGCAACGGCTTCAACAGTAAAAACTCTGTTGTGCCGGTAATTGTTTGTAGTATCTTTAATCACAACTCCACAGTAAACGTAATCTGATCTTTTCCTTCCATCTGTGTGGTGAATAATAGGCGAACAATCAATAGAATAAATGCAATGGTGAGCAAAGATGCATTGAAAACGACGAGCGTCAAGTTGGATTTGATGCAAGTAGCAAAGGGATTGATGTAATGAACATGAGAGGAATTCAAAGATTAAAATCTCCAAGTATTTATTTAGATAGATATAAATGTTAGGTAGGTGGAGCTCAGAAAGAAGCTTCACTTCTTCCATAAATGGCTGGATGTTAAACGGCCAAGCAGTATGCAGTCTGTTCATGCAGTATTACTCCTGTACTACTCTACTCATGTACACTTTCTCCAAAGGGTGTGAAGGTGTAGAAAGGTTCTTAAAATAGTTACCAAAAGACAGCTTCTTTCGCAAAGGTAGTTAGATACAACCCACCTAGATTCTGTGAATTATAGGTATCTACTATAGGCAAAACGCATTAGAGCAGATTCTCTGTGCGGTATAGTGGACTGGCTCAAGTCTTTTAAAAAAAATTGCATGCCAATCTGTATGCAACAGAAACGTAATAACTGGGACAGTGCGATGGATTAATACACTTAGAGTAACAATTTTCGACTCTCATCCTACGGCGGTGGTCCCAGAAGTACCCGACCCAGCAAAGAAAACGCAAACATTTGGAGAAAAATATATTTATTTTTCAATATAATCGATACCTTTTTTATCATAAAAACGGCCTTGCTCCTCAAAACAGTCGACAACGCTTCTTCATCGTTGGAAAACCTTTGACCACTGCGCAGTTTTTTTCAAGTTTGGGAAATAACCATTGGGGCTAAATCTGGTGAATAGGGTGCATGAGGTAGCAACTCACACTTTAATTCATCAATTTTGGCCATTTTAATAACGGAATTGTGAGCAGGTACATTGTCTTGATGATACAACACATTCTTCTTATCCAAATGAGGCCGTTTTTGCGTGATTTCTTCGCTCAAGCGTGGAAATAAGTTTGCTCAATACTCGTCGTTGATAGGTTTTTTTCCTTTTCAAGATCGTCAATGAAAATTATACCATGCTCATCCCTTGAAATCAATGTTATGACTTTGCCTGCTGATGATACGTTCTTCGCTTTCTTTTGAGCCGATTCTCCCTCTTCAGTCCATTGTTTTGATTTTTCATTTGTTTTGGGTGTGAAGTGAACGGCTAAAAAATTCTGCTTTGTCTTTGTGAAACTTCGCTAGACACTCAGTTGAAACAATGGATTTCAATACCGGGATACCGAATACCGGTATTTTGAGAAGAGCTTTGTACAATTTTGAAATACCGTTTATTCAGTATTCACTAGAAATTTTTAAAATTGTTTCATCTATATGTTAAGGGATCGGCAACATAGCAAAATAGTATACATTTTTGTTTTTATGTTATAGTTTTAATTATTGCACCATGATTAACTTATATTATAAATGAAATGATTTTGCAACCTTTACAGAAGGAAAAAATATTAAACGTCTATATTCCGTTCACTCTGTTTGTTATATTTCATTTCTACAACTTATTCTAGCGTTGCTAAAAGGCGACTCATGAAATCCATTATCTAATAATTTTATTACCATATGCAACAGGATAAAATACTTAATCTGAACTTAAAGATATGGACATAAACTATTTCTCTGATAAATAGAACTAAATACACTACTCTTAAATTCTCGTAGAAAGAGGAATAACATATCCAAGCTAATTTTTCTTCCTTCATCCGTCAGCACCTGTTACTATGTACAATATCTCCATATTGATTGATTGATTGAATATTAACGTCGCACTGTTCAGCTACACGAAGGCTTTTGGCGACGGACCACGTAATTTTGAACCATGGTCAAGTGACGTGGACGACACCTGAGCTGGCACCCCCTCTCCTAACTACCACACCACACCAACGGGAGGACGTTTGAGCTCTCGACAGATTTAACGTGCATCGCTGCTCTACACGGCGGGTCTTTAGTGGTACTGGGTTCGAACTCGTGACAAGGCAAGCCACGATTCGATACCTATACCACTCGGCTACCGTGGCCTCACAATATCTCCATAACGGGCGAAATTAATTAGACTGTGAGTACAAAGTTGTATCGTATGATCAAGAGAAGTTATAAAAATATGTGAATCCTATACAGCTAAGAGAATCCTATACAGCTTCTATCCTATTACAGCTCTGAGCGATACTGCACTAGCACTGGTTTCGTAGTCTGATATTCGTATCTGAGAAACCAAGGTTGTGAGAAAAATGCGTAATATTTCGATATTTGTTTTTAAATTGGTGAGTTTGTTATTCACACATTTTATGTGCATGTCATATACTTAAGGTTTTAAAACATTTATATACATACTCATAAACAATAACCCATAATAATGTATAAGAATAACTTTGAAGAACATAAAAAAATCAGTTGATAATACTTCGGTTTGGTTTCATTATTTATATGATGTTGGCACAATGTAAAAAAAATGTTCTAGAGTTATTAAAAATGAAGGAAGAAGTACAAGCGGATTGCATACACATTTAAAAACGAAACATAAAACAAATTTGTTAAAGAGGAAAGAATCTAATTGAAATAAAGGCACCAATTTAAGCACAGTTTCTAAGCCCAAAACGTCCGGAATTTTAGATTATTTCGACAAAAAAGATAATTTGGATAAAATTATAAGTAAAATGACAGCATTAGATGGTTTCCCATTTCGAGTGTTTTGTTCTTCTACTGCATTAAGAAAATCACTATCCACTAGAGTAAATGAAAGGGAAAGAAACCTGTATCTGACAATGAAAAGAAGTGAAAAAATTTCGAAAAGGAACTTTAATGACATCACTCACATCGTAGGCTGCACAGAAGTGCTGGCGTCATGAAAGAAAGAGGAAATTAAGTTATATACTTGGTAAAAAAAGCCCGTGCAACACCGGGCTAAGCGGAGGGGAAAGAAACAAAAATTTCGAAAAAAATGATGGAAGTGCTGATTTTGTGAAGGGAAGGGAAAATTTATAAGAGTAGAAAAAGCCCGTGCAACGCCGGGCCATGCAACTAGTGCTATAAGAATAACTATTATGAACTACGGTGACGGTGCTCGCAATTCTTTGAAACTCGAACTAATACAGTTAAAAGCAACTAGTGAAAAATTTAGTCTTGCATTTGATGAATGGATTTGAGTGTAAGAAATAGAGACGTTATTTAAATATAAATATTCATACAGAAAAAAAGGTTTGGAATTTAGGACTTACACATGTTTCCAAGAAGTATGCCAGCCGAAAAATGTGCTAAAATATAAGTTAGCGAAATATGAATTATCTCTGAAAGAAGATATTGCATCCATATAACGACTGATGGAGCAACAGCTATGAAAAAAGTTGGAAAGTTGATTGGTGCAAAAACCAGCAATTGTGCAATGCTAACGGAAATCCATTAAGAGTAATAGATGCATTATACCAAAAAAATAAGGAACAGAAGAATTCAAATACTGTGGATACAGAAACTTCGTATTCTGACTTTGAAGAGACTGAGAGTGATGCTGACAATGAAGATAATTACAATGTAAAAATGTTGAAGATATAGCTAATGAGGATGAAATATTTACTCATCAAGAATTGCTTCCTATAATTAAGAAAGTTCGAAAAATTGTTAAGAAATTTAAACATTCCCCCCTACAAAAAATACCATATTACAAAAATATATATTAGCTGAAAATAAAACAGAACATGAGTTAATATTAGATTCTAAAACGCTGGAACAGTTTACTCCTAATGATGTAACGATTTTTGAAACTGAAAAATTCAATCAAAAAGATAATGATCGACTTAAACCTGCAAATTAATTTTTCCGACAGTGAATTTGACTTAATATCCAGAACTGTATCAGCTCTACTTCCAATTAAACTGGCTGTTGAGGTATTATGTCGAAGAAAATCTGACTTATTAGCAGCTAATGCAACAATAAATTTCATGCTGCAGACACTGAAAGAACAACACACATCGCTATCTGAAGAATTATATACTCCATTGAAAAATCGCACAAAAGAAAGGCATATCAAAATAGAGAATGTCTTACGGTATTTACGTAATTATAATGAGTTTAAAAATGAAAATAAAAAAAGAAGAAAAGAGAGATTGACCAAATCAATTGTGATCAAGTTTATAGAAAACTTTCTTAAGACTTTTAACTCACAAACCTATCCACATTCAAAAGAATTCTTGACAGTTATCTACAATGACGATGATACTAATAAAGATAGTGAAAAGAAATTGTCGCTTAAACAAAAATTAGAATTAATGCTACCAAAAAAAAATTCACCAAACTAAAATAGAGTACAGGAAGCAGCTCTATCCAAAACCATCCTACGAGAAATCGATTCATTTGAAGATGAGGGATTTAGAGGAAAATACTTGGAAAAAAAGTATATCGTGCATTGCTAACAGTACCACCAACTTGACTAGATTCCGAAAAAACGTTTCTAGAGCTGGTAATTTTTGCAAAAAATTACGTTCCAGGCTTAATTACAGTACAATTGATGCATTATGTTTTTTAAGATCCCATTTCAAAAATTTGTATTAGTACCACAGACTGAATAGTGATATTCACTCTTTTTTTGCGATTTAAATAAATAATATGTTCACTTACTTTTTTGTGATTTTTTATATACTGTTATAATTTATAAGTTGCAAATTATTTTTTGTGATATTTATACTCTCTAACAAAACCGGTAAGTAAAACAAAGAAACACACCCAGTGTTTTTTTATGTGTAGCATCTTTCCTGTCGCTTACCGAATATTTGTCGGGATGATTTTTGTGAAAAGGGACGGAAATTCGTAACAAGAAGTGACGTAAGCGCCCGCTATTTGATTTGACCAAAGAGCACGCATTATGGTATGCTTTCGCTTCCCTCGCTCAGGGGCCCAATTTGCTTGATGGTGTCTTTTTACTACCTCGCATAGGATCCAAATGTAATAAATATTTATTTTCTTTTTTATATTGTTAAAGTTAGCATTTCAAAAGATTCGAATTCTTATTCAGAATAAACTTACTTAAATAAAAAAAAAATTACATTTACTGCTAAGCGTCTGATACAACATTCTTAAGAAAATTCGAGTAAGTAATATAGAATTATTCGAATAAATATTTTAGTGCGTATCTTTTTTATACTTAAAGGTTAATTCCTGTCGCTGCCAATATAATATTTTTAATCATGTGATTAAAAATTAAACATTTACCAAGCTCTAATTAAATTTTCATGATTTTGTGATGTGCAGAGATGGGTTCATCCAGAGCAGAATATACGCGAAATCCAACTCTAGTATAGGTTTTTTTTTTTTATATTGTTAAAGTTAGCAATTCAAAAGATTCGAACTCTAAAACTCGATTTCGTTTTCTTACTCCACTTCACAAATACCAGCAAGTCTTATTCAGGATAAACTTAGATCTTTACGCTCAATTGTCAAAGTCTCTGGGCTCGTTGTGTATGAAATCTGAGGGTTTTTTATGTGTAAACTATATTAATAGTTATATTTACTGTTAAGCATCTGACAAAGTTCCACATTTTTAAGAAAATACGAGTAAGTAACATGGAATTTTTCGAATAAATATTTTAGTGTGTATCTTTTTCATACTTTGAGGTTAATTCCTATCGCTGTCAATATAATTTTTTTGATTGTGATGAAACAAGTTTTCTCGACTAAAAAAAACTAATTAATTAGACGGGTTTAATTTTGATTTTCTCTAACATTACTAATTTTTAAACATTTACCAAGCTAATTAAATTTTCATGATTTTGTGATTCGCAGAGATGGCTAAATCCAGAGCAGAATGTATGCGAAATTATTGGCAAAAAAAAAAAAAAAAGAAAAGGAAAAAGCCTTACAATAGTCATATATTATGTGTAACATGACATGTTATCGTGGTAAATACGCAATAGTAACTTAAATGCTAAAAAAAATTAGTCAAGTATGATTGGAAATAATTTTCTATCGAGAATAATTATATCTTTAATGAAAACTGATTTATTTAACACAAAGAGTAACGCAATTTTTTTATCAAAAAGATTTATTCTTCTTCGATTTGGGGAAGAGTGGATATAATAGACTTGAAAATGGACAAACAGGGATTTCGATGGCCATATAGATATATTTATCCGAATCAAACGGTTCAAAAAATTAAAAATTTCCTGCATTTTGTAATTTTGCCATATACCGAAGATGGTTCTTCTCTTTTAACAACAAACCATCACTCGCTTCCCATGATTTTGAGTGGTAATTTCAACGCTAACTTCAGTCTGTCATAAGCTGAGCCGCTTATAGCTTTTTGACTAATGAACTAATGCTCGAAATGCATACAAACCAAAATATTTCGACAACTAACAGTTCAACGGTTTTTAAATACTTTGAAACCACAAGTATATGTGTCATATATATATTTTACTTATCATAAGTCTATTATATCCACTCTTCCCCAAATTGAACAAGAATAAAACTCTTTGATTAAAAGTTGCATTACTTCTAAAAGAATTTTTCATTAAAGATATAATTATTCGATAGAAAATTATTTCCAATCATACTTGATTCAAAAAACTCAATTCAATCTCACTTATATAATTCAATATCTCACACTCAATTCAATCACACTCAAAATCATGGGAAGCGAGTGATAGTTTGTTTTTAAAAGAGCAGAACCATCTCTGGTGTATGGTAAAAGTACAAAATGCAGGAAATCTTTAATTTTTTGAACTGTTTGATTCGGCGAAATATATCTATATGGCCATCGAAATTTTACATTACCAATTATTTTTACATAAAAATCAAGACTTTGTTTAACATGCTTCCGATTGTCCGATTTGGGTTAAATATGCACCTCTTTGTACTATAATTTGTTGCCATTTTAAAGGCAGCTTCATAATGCATCTCTCATAGAAGTCTCGGCTCTTATTGGCGAAAACATCTAGTAATCGATTTTCACAATCTTCTCTTGACTCCAATTTCTTATCACTCAGGAAATTTTGAAATGCGAGAAAAAGGCGATAATCGCTTGGTGACAGGTCCAGATTATATGGCGGATGCATTAAAACTTCCCAACAAAGTTCCCAGAGGTTCTGGCGAGTTACTACAGAAGTGTGTGGCCTGGCGTTGTCCTGATGGAACACAACACCTCTTCTGTTGGCCAATTTTGGCCGTTTCTGGTCAATCACTAGCTTCAAATGGTCTAGTTGTTGACAGTAGAGATCTGAATTTAGTTTTTGGCCATGCGGTAACAACTCCTAATAAATGATTCCTTTCCAGTCCCACCAAATACACAGTAGAACCTTGCTGGCTGTTAGTCCTGGTTTGGCTACCGTCTGAGCTGCTTCATCGCACTTTGACCACGATCGTTTTAGCACAATATTGTAGTATGTGACCCATTTCTCATCCCCAGTCACCATCCGCTTAAGAAATGGGCCGATTTCATTCCGATTGGCCAAGGCTTCGCAGATGGAAATTCGATCCATTATGTTTTTTGGTGTGGCAATCACAAACATGGAGCTTCTTTTTGAATCCAACTTCGCGCAAATGGCTTAAAACTGTTTTATAGTCGATCTTTAGCTCCTGGGAGATGGCACGACAACTAACATGCCGGTCAAATTCGATTATTTCTATGATTTTATCGACATTTTCGACGACGAGCCTGTCTGTGTTAGGTGAATCTTCAACATCAAAAATACCTGAACGGAATCGACGAAACCAAAATTTCATGTAATTAGCTGTTACAGTATCGGTACCATAAGCACCATTCACAATTTCAGCCACTTGTCTTGGATTTTCGCCTTTGTCGAAGAAAAACTGTAAAAAGAACCGATTTTTCTCTTTGTTGACTTTCATTTTTAACACTCTGTAACTCACAACTGAATAGACCAAACAAAAAAAAGCAAAATAATTTTTTTTAGTTTAAAATATCACCTTGACAACGAGCATAAATTTGAAATTGTTTGATGGATACTTCACGAGATATCGACACAAGAGCCATCTACCGAAAAAATGAAGGATTTGTTTTTCCTCAACCTAATATATCTATATGGCCACCGAAATTCTTGTTTGTCCATTTTCAAGTCTATTGTATCCACTCTTCCCGAAATCGAACAAGAATAAATATTTTTCATAAAAAATTGCATTACTCCTTGTGTTAAATAAATCAATATTCATTAAAGATATACAGAGTGTTTTTTTTCAGGTATAGAAGTTTAAGTTGGCATTACTTTCCAAGATGGCGACCGATTTAACAGCTGTCAAGTGATTTATTCTCAGTTTGGTTTGGCAATTCATCATGAATAGACTCACGCCTGAACAACGCTTTCAAATTGTGCAATTTTATTTCGAAAATAATGGTCGATTTTCATAAGCGAATTTTGTTTAGCGATGAAGTGCACTTCTGGTTGAATGGCTACGTCAACAAACAAAACTGCCGCATTTGGAGTGAAGCTAATCCACAAGTGTATGTCGAAACACCGTTACATCCAGAAAAACTGACTGTTTGGTGCGCTTTATGGGCTGGTGGAATCCTTCTTCAAAAACGATGAAGGCCACAACGTTACAGTCAATGGTGATGGGTATAGAGCTATGATTACTAACTTTTTCATTCCTGAATTGAACAATCATGATCTCCAAGAGCTGTGGTTCCAACAAGACGGAGCAACATGTCACACAGCTCGTGCCACAATCGGTTTATTGAAAGACACGTTTGATGACCGCCTAATTTCACGTTTTGGACCTGTGAATTGGCCTGCAAGATCTTGTGATTTAACACCACTAGACTATTTTTCGTGGGGCTATGTAAAGTCATTGGTCTATGCGAATAAGCCACAAACGCTTGACCATTTGGAAGACAATATTCACCGTGTTATTACCGATATACAGCCACAAATGTTGGAAAAAGTCATCGAAAATTGGACGTCCAGATTGGACTACATCCGTGGCAGTCCTATGCCAGAAATCATATTTAAAATGTAATGTCACAAGATTATCTTTCGAATAAAAAAAATTCATGTCAATCGAATAATACATCGTTGTTTTATTGCAATTTAAAGTTCTATACCTCTCAAAAAAACACCCTTTACTTATTCGATAGAAAATTATTTCCAATCATACTTGATTCATTTTTTCAGGATTTAAGTTATTATTGCGTATTTACCACGATAACATGTCAGATGTTACACATCATATACGACTACTGTAAAGCTCGTTTCTTTTTTTTTTCTAAAATTTTTACTACCGGTATTAAAATCTAAGAAATACCGAATACCGTATTGAACTTTTGGTCTGGTATTGCAATCTCTAGTTGAAACATCTTCATGACACTGTGTATGCTCGAGCGTGAGCAAACATGGCATCCATTTTGCACACAGCTTTCTCATGTCCAAAATTTCCGATAATATGCGATATACCTCACTTTTTGAAATGTGTACTATGCTCGCTAGCTGGCGCACTTTGATTTGAGAATCATCCAAATCCGCTTTGGGGATTTTCTTCACCGTTTTTAGAGTCATCACCTCATTTGGTTGACTTTTACGATGCTCGTCTTGGCAGCTGGTTTAAACTCTGCTACCCAATGTGTTTTACTGTTGTAAACTAGGAGCAGACTCACTCAGGGTAGTGAGTCTACTCACTCAGGTCAACTTTTAGATTGGTTGGGCTGAGGCCTTTCAAATAAAAGTATTGTATCACATAGAGATGACCAATTTTCACCATTTTCACAAATTCACTGAAAATGTTCGTTATTCATGGCTGACAAACAAATACTAAAAAAAGTAGCGTCTTCAAACTTGAAACATATGTTTTATAGATTGTGTACTTTCTAATTCTCAGTGATTTTTTTCAAACAACTACAGCCATCTCTTTATCGGGCTGGGTACGTATGGGACCTCCCTCGTGTGATACGTAGCATAAAACCTTCAGGTGGAGAGATTTTTCACACTTCTTCCTTAGATATAAAGCATTCCGAAGGAGAGTGAGTGTGGAGTCAAATATTACTCCGTGAAATTGCACGTCGGAAAGAATGAGAATTTTTGAATTTCGGAGGCAAATTTCTTGGTCAGGAAGAAAGCCCCGTTTGCGGGAGAAGTGCACACAGCAACTCTTACTAGCATAAATACTATGATCGTTCAAGTTATAGCATTGAATCAGTTCGTTGAAGGCATTTTTAAGTTGCCGCCCTGTCAGACGCATACCTAAGAGTTTCCACAAAATATTCAAATATCTTTCACGAAGAGAGAAGTTTGTGTAAAGGGCTGTAGTTGAAACAAAGTGGATGAAAATGGACAAATGAAAAGTTGAGACAAAATATGCTTCCTCTGAGGTACTCTCTTTGATTGAATTAAAGTAGAAAAAATAACCTTAATGAAATGTAAAAGAAGGAATCATCAACAAATTCTGTACAAAAGAAATCAAATTGCCTCTAAATCATAGCCACAAAGAGTGCGAACAATGGTTTACTCGTTAGAACACGACAGGAAAAAAATCGTGTGTTGCGAAATTCATAAGTTCAAAGTTATGAACAAAGTTCATCAATAGATGAATGGCACTTCAGATCGGGAAATACTATGAGGAATATGTTATGTCCATTTCATTAGACACATCAGCATTCTGCTATGTGTTTCGAAAATGTTGAACGTGCCAGTATTCTAACGTTTCAGAGGAAATGGACATAAAACATTTTTTTATAATTTTTCTAACTCAGAAGCGCCCTCTGTTGTCGAACTCTTACAACAAGTTTTTAAATTTGCTGAGAATAAATTCCCTTGCTACAAATTAAAGTAGTATGCAGGCAAACCATAAATTTATATCACCCTCTGTTCTTTTTTAATTGATTTTTCAAAGTATCGTTCTTTTTGTTGGGCACCTACTATTAGAAAAAAAAAGGTTTTTTGGGTCCACTCCAAGACTTAAGCAGTAAACTCCACAATAACCAAATTTATGGCGTAAACACTATCCATTTTTATGGTTCTCTTAGTCGATAGCTTAATTACTCCTTAGTTATTCTCATGACACAATCACGACACAGTTTCTAGTGAACTGGTATTTATTTTTTACTCACAACACTTTTTACATTCTCTGCAGAATTACTGGGCATGCGCAGTTGGGCTTGCGCAAACACAGTTTACATATTCTTATTTGAAGACACAACAATGCACACCTAATTCTCTTAATTACACAGATGGCGTTTCGCATGCCGTGAACTGACAAGGTTTGAATAAACACAGTTAATGCGCCAATAAGAAAAAATATGAAGTAAAACAAGATACTTTTCAGAAATTATTTAGATTACTTACAATTTGATCAACATACAAAAAAGCCATAATCAATCCAAGACAGCTTAATATATTGATACAAAAGAAACCTCACTTTACAATCCCAATATCAGGATTGTAAAGTCCCACTAAATGCAATTTGCTGCGTTAATCTTTCTCCATAGTTGTTGATTAAAAGGGGATGATGTGAGTGAAAAACCATACCAGATCGACAATTTGCTTAGACTACGACGTCATATTCTAGAGCTGAAGGTTTTGCATGTTTTAACGCTACGAGAACTTAGGTGGTGAGGAATTTTCGAAAAATACCTCAAGTTCTTTTCATAATTTATTGAATTGTTTGCAAACAGTTTTCCACCATAACACATACACGGTTTCTAATATTTGATACATTGAAGACTCTACATCAGCAACATTCATAATAGCAGCAGTGACATTAACAGCACCATGAATTGCTCTTCTCTGATGGAAGGACACATTACCATTATTGTGGCTAATCCACCTGTCTGACGTAGTCAGATCGAAGCCCATGAAATTCATCGTGGCAAGGGCTAGAAGTACGCCTGTCGTCTGTCTTGAGCACCATACAGGTGACAGCATGAATTTGCTCGGCGAAATTCCCCAAAGGGATGATAGATGGCGACACCACCTATGTCCACCTCCGCAATTTAGGCATGGAGCTGAAGGGGAGGGAAATATTCTCCTGTCCCTTGCACTTGCGTTTCAGCCCACAACACTTTCGGACCCACTGATTTAACGAGCACGTACTTTGTGTGTACTCGGAGGGTATTTGGCGGCATCGAACCCAGGCCTTTCGATCTGGAGTCCGATGCTCTAACCACTAGGCTACCCACGGCCATGACACATTACTATCTCTACACAGTTAGAAGGAGACAGCAGCGGGAAAGAGATGACCAATTTGGTGAAGCCTTACTGTCAACATACCGTCGTATCCAATCGTCATAGCACTCTTAAGAAGAGCACATGCAGGCTGGTGGTTTCAATTGATGGATTTGGCATCGTAATGTCATGACCTAATGACATCACACAGGTAGTGGTTGCAATCGCTCCTTTTAAGGAGTAAAAAATCGAAGGGTTGGGCGATAGGTCATCCATGAATATTTGATCCTCCTCTTATGAACGAAAATTAATTTTGTCAATCATGTCAATTATGTCAACTTCTATATTATTGTGCGAGACTTTTGAGGGGGATTGGAATTCTTTTTTTTTTATTTTACAAAACTTTGAATCTCAAATGTGGGGTTTTCTCTGTTTAATTCTTTTAGGTAATGTGAATTTTTTTTATCGGAATCTATTAATGTCCTCACTTTGGACTTGTGGAGCGAGATCAATTATAGCATCAGTTTGAATGGAAACGGGTTTCAAAAATTTTTTCTGTACAATGCTAACTATGTCTAGAGACTTTTGGACGCGAGGAGGTTGCATGTCAAACCTCTGGAAAAGTTTCTGTTTTTATTTTTTTTTCATTTTAATGACATTGATTTCTTTCTGTAATGTCTACGTAAGGTAGGAGAAGTATAATGCTTGTTCCCTTGATAATTAACACATTTGTCTGGCACTTTATATTGAACGCTATCGACGCCAATTGATAGAAAACGAGCGCAGTGTGACGTCTTCACACAACTCTGGGATAAACTATTTATTTCTCAGTAATAATAAAATCAGCAAAAAATATTCTATTACAATTAGAAAAAGGGTCCACACACACACACACACACACACACAGTTCTCACTTCACTCTCTGTAATTCCACACCGAGTTTGGGTGAGCTTGCTGGTACTTTATCCGCCATGCTGTTGGCTCATTCGAAAACCCCTCGGTTCGAAAGTCCACCTTAATTCGCGGACTCCCAAGAATCGCTGACTCGCAAGTCTATCACTACGAGAGGCTTCTTATCTCTTTCAATACTCCATTGCTCTCACTTTATCAACCTCTCGATTTTCACGATCATTCACCGCCTATCCCCTTTGATCTCTTGTCCATCAGCCGCTTATAGCGTGAGTCTGTCTGGGCTCATAGTCTGAGTATGGTCCTGTAGACACGCAGTCGCTACAAATCCACGAGAGCCCGAAAAGCCCATTGTGCCGATGTCTCTTTTAACTTTCGAACTAGCATGGGAAAAATAGTCAAAATTTCTGTGTGTGTGTGTGACTACCTATTTGCGAAACCTTTTCCCAGCAATTAGGGAAACGAATGGAATTTTTCCACATTTGTCGACGTCCCCTCTTAGCAATTAGGGGAAAGAGACTGGGTACATTTCAGCAGGTTGGTTGTACTTAACAGATAAATTTAGAGTGTCAAAATCTCGGGCACTGTAGACGTAGTGGATTTGGTACATAGGGACAATCAGAATAATCAAAATATGGACCTTCATGGACTGTGGAAGTCAGAAGTTGCTAGACTGAGGATGAGGTGCTAGGAAATAGAATGTCCGGGATTTCGATTACCTTTAAATGACCCCCTGTGTCATTTTGATACCGCGTTACAAAAAATATATAAAGTAATTGTTCTAACTAAATATTTCCAGGACTACTCTGTTCAGTAAGGTTTTCTTTTAAGACTTTTTAAGCTATTTTGAATAATTATATATTATGACCCTTTATATCATAAAAAACTGACGTTGACATTATGTTTCGTTAAACTTGTTGGACCATTGCTTTGTCGCAAAACATTTCGAGTCGCAAATTTGCCAGGAACATTCCTTTGATGCGGTATCTATTCTGTATCATCCCTAGTGAAATATATATCAGGATTTACTGGAATATTATCAATTACATCTGCACTTCCTTCAGATTCTTCTCAGTCATTTTCATTCAATCTTATGTCTTCATCGGAATCTAAATTAGATTAAGACAGCTGACCACCATCAGATTCATTCTCAGAAAGCTCTCGCAAGAAATTAGCAATTTCATCAGGGGTTAGACCTTTTCTAAAAGGCATCGTTTAATGTCTGCTCTGCTCTAAATTCGAAAATTGAAGGACATTTTTTTTATGAGAAGATAAGCAAATACGTACGTAACATTAGACACAAAAATTTTAGTGTAGTTGATTCATTTCTACTGTAAACTCAATAACACTGTATTCAAGGTAAAAAAATAAGCTATAGAACTTTATGAAGTTTGTTTTACTAATACTATCTACTTAAAGGACCATATTTTGTTGAACGACAACTTTTTATAATGATAATTTGCCTTGGTGTCGAAATGACACCAGCGGACATTCTAGGTATATTTAGTTGGAAAATTACTCCAAATTAACCAAGTACCACAAAATATTTTCTGTGTAATCACCAAGAAAAACGATTGAAACTCACGAACATTTCACAAATTCCCTGCAAAAATGTGGAGAGCAGAACAAAGTAAACAGGCTCCGTTGCCAAATGGTCGCCTACGGACTTTCTAGTGTTAAGCACCCGTCCATCCCATCTTATGGGGATGGACGCAAATGTGCCCAAACTTCGAACACATTTTGATTTCGCATATTCTCCAAACTTTCCTTCGTTTAAACATTAAGTGGACTTGGTACCCTTTGAGCAAATTTCTTTATTTATGTATTTAAAAATTATATTTTAGCATTTATACAATGTTTCTATTCAAGAAAATGATACCAGATGAAAATTTTCATATATTATTCACACAATTTTAAAAATTTAAATTTTTTGAAGAAAATTGGGAAAATTTTAAAATTCTACTCCTTTTGTAAAAATTAATTTTTTGACCTGAAATTTGTTTATAATATTCTTATGGATGTTCTAAACAACTTTAGGGATCAATTTTAAAATAACTTTATTCGTTTTCGAGAAAAAAAATAAAATGTTGATATACAGGCTAAAAATCAACGAAAAAGCCAACATGTCTTACATTTTATTATTTTTTTAAAAAGTATTCAGTTTATAGCAAAACGGAACCTTAATTTTATTACATACTTTATTTTTAACACGCAGGGAAAAAATGGAAGTGAATGGTAAATAATTGTGGAAGGAGTAGCATTTTGAATGCACTAAGATTTTGGAAAACACAAACTGAGAAAAACCACTTTAAAGTTTATAATTCTGAAAAAATAATTATTACAAGCTTAATTAAACTTAAAATACCACTTTAAAATATCAGTTATACATTTTTCTTTCAAATAATTGCATTTTCATATTTTTTCAACCAACACATTTTTATAAATGATCAACTTTTAGAGAGTATTAATTGCACAAGAAAATTCAAGAAAAACGTTAAAAAAATTTTTTTTTCTGTCACGACAGAAATTTTAGGTGTTTGTTTTCTTCTTATAATATTAAAGTATTACATTTGTATGAAAAATATATCAGGAATAAGAACTGAAATTATATAAAATTATTAATATAAAATGCATTAATTTAAAAATTTTACATGCACACATTTTATAAAGAAAAAAATAATTGTATGTATTGCCTCGGAAATATTCTATTTTATGTATTGTACATTCTTTTTTAATATTATTATTTCTCTTTATAAATTAGATTTTTTTATCAAAACGCTTTTTTTAGCTTTTTTTTCTAAAAAGGGGGCGTGGCTGAATTGCCTAATTTGTTTTCAAATGAAGTTCTATTCAACTTCTAACTTTTCGACATGCACAAGTGATATATCAATCGAAAGATAATAATGCAAAGAATAAGATTAAATGAAAATAAAAAAACGATAGGTCTGTGATTTTGGGGGTACCAAGTCTTCTTAAATGAATCAGGTGCGGAATTATCGCCCCTAGAAAAGTTAATGTAGTATTGGGGACGACCTCTTATATATATATATACAAGCTGGTGTACCCGTTCTTCGCACGGGTGAACTGAAAAATTAAACAACACAAATTGAAGGAAAAAGAAGTTTTTAATGAGTTAATTTTATGTGAATTGCAAATTAAAAAAAAAAAGCTTTTTGCATATCTCAGCTAAACAAAGAAAAAAAAGAAAGAAAAAAAACACCTTTGTTAAATTTTAAGTATGCAGGTCTAATAGCTGATAAAAAGGATTTTTTTTTATTTATAATTCCTTGTAACACTCTTGAGGGTCGATTTTTCAAAATACCTCCCTAAGCTGATCTCTGCTCAATAAAAGTAACACATTGTTAAAAGTTTTGAGTAATGAACGCTTAAAGTAGTGTAAATAATTTATATCTGAAAGTGTAATACATTAATATTACTTTCTGTTGTATTTATTTTATTTTAAAATTGTAATATTCGCAAGCAACGCCGTTTCTTAAATTATAATGGCGATTCAATGAAAAACATAGCGAAATGTTAACGATAGAGTCAAGTTGGCAAATTCCTAGCTACTTTCGTAGTTCGAGCTTTATTAGAGCTTTGTAAGACCCGCCGTGTAGGGGAGAAATGCACTTTAATACTTTATCCAACCGCATTATGATTTACTGCAGTTTTTTTCATACAATATTTTTTTTAGATCACTGAATTTACAAATTAAGGGATGTACATAAACAAAATACTCCACTTTGGAAAATTTAATCCGTTAGAGCTAATAAATTAATTAAAGATATTCCATTGTAAAATTAATTATATACACCGTTCACTTAAAATAAATAGTCAAATCGTTTTCTAAGGTCTTCATTAACACACAAAAAACATAAGACACTTAAATTTCGACATTAACTATTTTTTTCGGGGAAAACATGATAATCTTTGTAATCCGTTAAAAATGCCATCAGCTGAAAACGAAATTTCTGCTACAAAACTATTGGCCTTCCCCGCTAAAATACTCATCATAGAACCCGCACTGCCATACATCTTGGAAGAGTGGATTTCAAAGAATATTCTTGCTAACTGTTGGTAGAATATTCCTGCTAGGTTGTTGTGGTAGTTAGGAGAAGGGGGTGCCAGCTCAGGTGTCGTCCACGTCACTTGACCATGATTTAAAATTACGTGGTCCGTCGCCAAAAGCCCTCGTGCAGCTGAACAGTGCGACGTTAATATTCACTCACTCCGGAAAATACAATACAGTAGTTATTATTTTTATACTTAAAAATGCAATATCTGCATATTCAATTAATATTATAGCGTTATAATTAACTACTAACCACAAACAAATTATGTAGTGTGAAAGACAAAGTTTATTTACTGTAACTACCAGAAGCGATAAAAGTATTTATTTTGATACAAGCATTAATTTCTTATGGCTCACACATGAAAAAAATCAATAGTAGCTATTCAAATAAAGAGAGATTCATAAAACACACACAACCTCTCCCTTCAAAACTTCGTTTTATTCTGAATTTAAAAAAATAGGGATTACATAGAGCACAGGAATAAATTAGAAGCCAGCGCCTTGTGTAGACAAAACAAAAAATTTTCTTCATAAATAATTGATAGAAGATGCTATCGCGGGCTTTTTTGCAGCGCACGCCATAATTGCTTGCAGATGGCAGAATTTTTTCCTACTTACTTGAAAAATATCGCTATATTTTGGACACTTCACACAATATCTTTATAAATTATAGCCTATGTGTTATTCTGTTGTATAAGCTATATTACTGTAAAGTTTTATTAAAATTCCATTCAGTTGTTTTTGCGTGAAAGACGGCCAAACATCCTCACAAACTTTCGCATTTATAATATATATCTAGATTCATTAATAAAGCGCTATAATAATCAGTAACATTATAATTCATCAGAATTTGGCCCTATAATCTATAGTACATGATATTTTTAGCATATATCATAAGAATTTTATATCATCAGAAATTATTATGTGCAATTAATTAATTTTGGCATTAAAGATAAAAAAATAAATAAGATATGAAATTAATGAAACAATTCAATTAAATTAAAATCACCAGAAAAATGAAACAGAAAGAAAATCCACTTAACTGTGAAATTTTTACAGCTGAAGATGCGTGCCCCACCCGGAATCGAAACCAGGGAAGTAGATAATCCGATCCATGAACAAAGGAATTGAATCCTTATTTTAAATGCTCCTAATTGACAATGTTTTCTTCATGACCATAGATTTAGTAAAAGACTGTTCACAAGTTAAAATTTTTGTGTGAAGATACGGGGTTACCATTGTGGTGAAAGAAGCATTTCTCATTTTATTTTATTGCGGTTCTGTTCACACACCGTCTTAGTGTGCTTATATCTGGTGAACTGACTGCCAGGGCAGACTCTCAAAACTATTCTAAGGGGTTGTCATATTCAATTTGGGACCCATGGTCGGGTTTACCACAATCCCTAATTTTGTTACCTATATTACATATAAGACACAAGGAGAAAAATGGTAAATAAGTGTAAATGAAATAATATTTTGAATGCGAAAAAACACAGAAAAAACATTTTGAAGCTTATAATTTTTAAAAAGTAATTATTGTAAGCTTAAACAAACATAGTCCTAACTAAACTCAAAACAACATTAGTTTTGCGCTTGGGATCTTACTTTTCCTTCCACATATTGAATGAGGCACGCCGAGTAATACCATTGGCCAACGCTGAAAAAATAATCTTAAATTTGGGAATTCCAGGGAGTAGCAGCTAAATTTGGTATTAAATAAAAGGTCTATAACTACTCTATGTGACTTTTAAGTGTTACTGTGATCAATCCGTTTCAATCCCAAAAGTTCTAGTCCATTAAACACAAAAAACTGACATACGTTAGTAGGAATTATCTGCTGTGCTAAATGTTATATTTTTATAATTTTTAATCAAACTTGAACCTAATCTGAAAGTCAAATGAAGAAATGGCATCTATTTTCAAAAACCCTCTCTAAAATTTACAAAATCTTTATAGATGAAACGATAAAACTTGCGTATATAAAATGAGGCTTTCGCAAGTCTTTCTTGTTGCAAGAACAAACCCGATATAAACCGATGATTGTTGACAATTTCCATTTGCGTTATTGCTTAACACATGGCTAGGGAACTCAAGAGGACCATAAATTGCGGGTTATAGTTTTATTTTGCGCAGTTTTACTTTTTGGGTTTCCGTGTGCCAGATTGTTAAAACTGCCCATTGTGCGACTTGTAGTACTTCTTCACTATGAGCTTATCACTTGACAAAATGGGTTCCATTTCGCGAGATACTATAGGGAAACTCACCAGTCAGTAGTAGGGTAAAAATTTTTGAAAATCGATTTTGAGTTTTTGATATTTCTAAAATTTCCAAATCAAGACCTTTCCAATGATATAACATACAAGCAATTATATGAATTAGAAGTATTTAAAAATGATTTTTGAAAAATAATCAACTGATTAATCACGCCCATTTTGACAGATAGAATTGTAAACATTGTCTTGTTAAATCTGGGGAAAGGTTGCAAAGCCTCCAATTATTTTATTTCTACGCATTTAATTTAGATACTGTTTAACTGCAAGTTTAACTGTGTGCTCTAAAACTTTGGAGGCAAATTTGGACAAGTTTTAGTTGTTTGAATGATATACTTAATAGTAAGAGATTTTACCTAAATTTAAGTCTATTCTTGGTTCAAGTGTAGTATAGGAGGGTCAATTGGCGCAGTCATTTTTTTGGCGACTAAGAGCGGTCGCCAAGGTAATTTTTTCGGTAATGGGTATTTTTGGTGATCGGAATCGTAAGCCAAGCTACATAGTTTATCGTTAGATGTTCCAAAAAATTGAAAATTGTAATTTTGAAAGAAAAATGAATAGATATTTATGAGAAATAAAAATAAGTATTTTTAATATATCATCCATGCATAAAATTAAAAAATTAAGTTTTTTAAGCAAAAAGTAATCGTAAAAGTAAAATATTCCAGAAGTAGGCTTACCTGTGTTCAGGTGAGTTCTTTTAAAGGAGGGTATATTCCTTTCACTGCCTCTAAAAAGGCAGTGAATAAGTCATTCGGATTGCTGGGTCGCTTTAGTTTTCTCCACATGAACTCCGCAAGGTAATAATCAAATTGATCATCACACTTGCGGATTCCACGTAGAGATTTTTTAATGGAGCTCCACGAATCCTCGATGGAGCTCGTGTGAGCGCACGTTTCTGGATATTTGAAGTACATTTTATGATTGACTGAAAGATGAAGGAAACCTTCATCTTTCAGGCAATCGTAAGATTTCCAGCAATCCGATATGATGGTTGTACCCTACTTTATGTTGCTCTTGATTGATGCGAGAAGAGTATCCTTCGACCTATCCTGAACCACATGGAAGAAGCATTTATTCGTTGACCTTTCAATGCCTCCTAACACCCAGGTTCCTTTCACTCGTTTGCCTCTGTTGTACATCCTTTTACCGAACATGCTCTCGTCTATTTCTACAATCACATGCGGACCTCCAAGCATCGAGCTTTCGTACACACACATTTCCATGCATACTTCTCTACAAAAACTCATCCAATCCGTGACTGTTTTCTTTGCAACTTTTATTTCAAAAGCAATGAAGTCACGGTTGGCCTTTCGCACCCACATATTCGTCAATTTAAGAATTTCAATCATGCTCAACTTACTCTCCTCAAACCAGCTATTCTTCCTAACAGATCTCCTCGTGCGATGTCCATTCGCTCCTCTCTCCTGGCATTCCCAAATATACCCGCCACTTGAATTCCTTTTCCTCAGATGCATCGCTTTCTTGCAAACCGAACATTCAGCGCTGGCAGCAATCAATCCTTTTTTCATTCATCACTCTATCACATTCAATTTTCCCTTTTGTTCCAATTCATTAAAAAAAAACGCCAATCATATCTTTCAGACATACTTTTCAGGATAAGTCGAAGAAAATAACAAAAAAGCAGTAAAATGGAACGATTAAAATTGTTTTTCACAGTTTTATGTCCTACACACGAGGACGAAAATAACTTTGAAAATGAAAAAATAAATTAAAGTTCGAATAATTAATTTTAATATCGTCTGCTCGAGCTCAAATTATCCGCTATTTTATTAGTCACGAGTTCTTTTATAAAAGAACTCGTGACCTTATCTGCATAAGACCACAAATCAAAAATCAAGGGTTACCAAATTAAACAGTTTGCCAAAATGAATTCGTAATCTCCCCGTGGCATTTTTGATAAAAATCGCCAAATCTGGTGCCCCCCCCCCCTATACTACACTTGAACCCTGTTCTTTACTTTAAATTTAGTTTTAATTATTTATTATTACTGATTATTTATGCTCGCTAAGGCTTAGTAACGAGTTAAAAAAGTTTTGAACTATTTGCGAAATAGTTCTAGTTAATTTTCTGCATATGAATTACTTATTAATCCTCGTTTTGAATGCATATTTAAAAATATTTAGTTTCACAAAATAAGATTTCTTTATAAAAATTTCTGTTTTCTAAAATTTATATTTTTAAAATTGTGTAAATTTATTGTATGAATATACTCTGTTTCTTAAATGCAATTGTGTATACTGAAGTTGACATTTTTGAAATATTTTTAAGCAGATATCAGAACAAAAAATGACAATTTTCAATAAATTCATAGTTTAGTAAAATCCTAGAACAGCACACATCGGTTTTCAGCGACAAAAGTTTTTCGCCAAATGGCGCCAAAGAAGAAATTACGTTTTTTAAAATGGCATCAGAGATACAAACAAGAGAGAAAAACGCGATTTTCAAAACAGTGCCAAGAGACGAAACAGGTCGAAAAAACGTGGTTTCTAAAATGGACAACATAGGAAACATCAAATCAAAAATAAGAAATTAAATGCAATTTTTTTTCCCAATTTCGGACATCCATACCAAGATTCTATCAATCCTTCATTCATACAAAAAACAATCATTACTTACCTTTTATTCAGAAGAAAATCCATTTGTCATGTTTTAATCAAGAAAACGCGATTTCTAAAACTGCTACAAGAAAAACTGAAAGATAATTGCTTTTAAAATGCAATAGTGGGGAATTCGAAGTGAATGATTTAGGTTGATGAAATAACAATCTCCATTTGTCTCAAACAAATTATTTTCATATTTCGGGCAACCGTACTGAAAAATTTTCAATCGTTCACTCATTCATGAAGCAATCATTTCTTTCTTGCCATTTTCATTCAAAAGGGGTAAAATATCCATTCAGCTTCCAAAATGAAAAATATGGTAAAATGAAAACTGTGATCGCCCAACGTGCAGAAGCAAGCAAGGTCAGGGGTGAAAATGACCATTGTCCGAAATGGGGTGATACGTGCTTGACTGGTTTTAAGGTTACCATTTTACTTAGCCTAACCTGGATATTTTGGCAGGGTTGCCTTATTGTAAACTTTATCGCCAAATTTTTGGCACAAAAATTTTTTGTCGCCAAGAAGTGTGCTCTCCTAGGATAATCTAACGTATTTAATATAAATGTATTTATATTTACCCATATAAATGTATAATTAATACATATAGTCTAAATCTTGAGTCTTTATATTTAATAGTTTCTGAGATAAAGGTATGAGATGATACATAAAATGTGATGTTTGTTGTCTTTACGAAAAGCTTCTTACATACTTAAAAATGCTTAAATTTCATGTTTAAAAACATAAAAACAGTTTTATTTTGGCTGTTTTAGAATTCATTTTTCCAATTTAGAGTAATTTTTGAAGTTTAAAACTTAGAAACTGTCTGGAACAACAAAACCTAATGATAACTTTACAAAAACCCAGCGAAAACTTTGAAAATGTCGTATATGTAATCAGGTATTTTTAAATACCATCTCAATACCATACCAAAACCATATTGATACATTTTCACATTATATTTATGATGCTTTATGTTCAAATTTGATATCTGTAAAGCCATAAAAGCTACTAATTCTTCAAAGATACAGAATTGAGAAAATTGATGTAATACTAAAAATTATTTCGTTAAAAAAACTGAAAAATGCTATTACTATTTTATGCAAAATAAATTGCAAAGATGGCAATGTTTAATAAAATGGGACAAATACATGTTGTAATTCATTATTTTTCTGATGAAGTTGCACTTTATTGTAAAAATTCAATTTTCTCAAAAAGGATGTTTTTAAAATTACATTTATCTTTTTCTCAGCAAATAATGTATGCTTATACATGAAATTTTTTTCTTTATGTTACTGATATGTAACTATATATATTCATGTGATTTTTTGGGGATTTTCCCAAAATATTTGACTGAAATCCATATATTGTGACAAAAAATGTCAATTTTTTTAAAATTCATAGTGATATTTTTGTTACATGTTTTTGAGAAAACTAAAGAATATAAATATTTCAATTTGTTGCAAATATTAATGTTTATTTGTTGTTCAGACAAGTTTTTAAGCTTTGATATTCAAAGGTATTACAATAAATGGTGACTAATTATAACTCAGATGTGTAATGCTTTTTGTCGTTGCGAGAAGCTTGTTGCATGCAGAAAAATACACAAATTTCATGTTTAAAAACATAAAAACAGTTTTATTTTTATCTTTTTTAGAAATCTCTTGTACAGTTTAGAGAAAATTTTGAATTTTGAAACTTTTAGAAATTGTGTTTGCATGTGAACATACAAATCCGTATCAAAACACCTTTCGCAATGTCGTAAAATCACATATTTCCAAATCATATACTTTTACATATTGATACATGTTTACATTATATTTATGATGTTATAAGGTCAAATTTGATTTTTGTAATGCATCGAAGTTAAAAATTTTTCACAGATTGTTACATAATTTGTGAAAATTGATGCAAAATGCTAAAAAAAATCTCGTTTAACTGTGATGTCCCCCCCCACTTGGGAGAGTATCTCTCGGAGTGTCAGCGTGAGCTAGAGGCGTAGGATTAACGAAAGAACTAGAATCAAACATTACCTTAATATGACTTTATTAAGATATTCAACTTAAACGTTTAACAAGTTAAATTATAATAATTAATGTGAGAGAATCTACGATGGAAAAATACGCAACACACAAATATATATATTTAGATAATAAGACTTAATATAATTCAGACCACTATCAATAACTGAACCACCTAATCACTGATTCTAATATTAAATAGTCAATCCTACCTTATTACAGCTTGGAGAATCAATCAATATTGATTTATGCTTAATCTTGTCTTTATTTGCATGCACTGGTGTGCAACTTAACCTTCATATATTCGATCACTTATAACTTCTAGTCACCGTCACGTAAAGCTCATTAAGACTTGAACCACGAACTATATTAACTTTTCTCTATTTGCCATCAACTGCCACAAACTAACATCAATTGTCATACATTACCCTACATTGCCATTTCGTTTACTCTAAGTTCCGATAGTTAAAAGCTTGTTCATTTGTATCTTTCATTCACACTTCACTTCTTGGATTTGGTTGGAAAAGAGTTGCCATTAATTCTGGCCCAAAGAACCCAAAGGACTGGTTAAAGAAAAGACGCGTGAGCCCGTCACAGAACAAAAACTGAAAAATACGATATATGTATTTTCTGAACATTTTAAGACTTTTTTGTTTCCTATTTTATGCTTAAAAAATTAAGAAGATACTAATGTTTAATAAAATAGGGCAAATACATGTTGTAATTTATTATTTTTATGATAAAGTGCAATTCTCAAAATGATTGTTTTCAAACTGCGCGTACCTTCTTCAAAGAATCTAAAAAAATGAATGTACTTGCAATTTTTACTGCACATAAATAATATGTAATTATATATAATGAAGCTACTTTTTTGGAGATTTTTCCAAAATATTTTGCTGAAAAGCAGTTATCGTAAAAAAAATGACAATTTTCAAAAATTTCAAAGCGATACTTTTACAATGATTTTTTTTTGAAAAAGTAAACAATATATTTTAAATATTTTACCATTATTTAAATAAAAAAGCCTAATTAATATACAGACAAAATTTGAAGTTTTTATATTTAACAGCTTCTGAAAAACAGGTTCCTAAAATGGCTCAATTTAACATTGTCGGTATAAGGGGTACCGACTAATCTTACACTTGAACGTTCGAAATTTCGATTTCCCTTAAACATCCACCGGTGGCGTTTTGACACCAGGAATAAAATGTATAAAGAAGGTGTAATAACTAAATTGCAGAACTATAATGATAACTTGCCTTTGGGTCGAAATGACACCAGCAGACGTTCTAGGTATATTTAGTAGTAAAATCTCTCCCAATTCTCACCTAGGACGCCAGTATTTTTCCTGTGTAATCACTATGGAAAATGATTAAATCAAGAAAAATTTTGAAATGTTGGGGCAAAAATTTTTAAGTTTAACAGGTTCCGGTGTCTAATTGACACCGACGGAGGTTCTAGTGTTAAATTAGGAGAGAATCGTTATTGATATGCCGTTGAATTGTTAATATGCTAAATATTTTTAAAAATCTCAATATTTTGAAATATCTTTCATTTTTTATAAAAATATCTTGCAATTTCCTTTTCTTTAAAGTTTTTAATGAGCAAATGATTAGATAAAAGCAAAATAGCACAACACAATTGAAAGTTATTTCAAAAAGTGTGTGCAATCTTCGAATATATATATATATATATATATATATATATATATATATATATATAAATATTCTTAATCAAAATATTTTCCCAAAGCAAGACAATGTCAAAGGGGAAAAAAGCAGGTGGGTGAAGAAGAGACAAAGATCTCCGAGGCACATTGGAATCGTGACACTCTTTCTTATCTAAAGGAGACGAGCCCCTGCAGGCGTCCTGCTTCAACCGATGGCGAAGCTGAAAAAGGGAATGTCAATGAAATTACAGACCTCTTCTACACAAACTCGTTTTGTTCGCCATTCACACTCGCTGTATTCCTCTCTTTTGGGGCAAACCTTCAATAAATATGTTTCTTAAAAATGTGTTGAGCAGAGATAAATTTCAAGGTTATGGGACCTAACCCCTGAGCCATAGTTTCTCGATACCTAATTCAGGTAAAGGGGTCAACAGACATGTAGCTGATCTGTTGTAATAAAATGTGTCGTTTTGTACACCAAAAATGAAAAGCAAACATTCTCTCTTCATGAGTTAACTCTCATTATATTTCCTCTTAGTGATTTGTCTGGTGTAGAATTATCACCAATGTCATCTTCTGGATCCAAATGTATCAGACGCGTATTCATATCACTTAATAAATTCTTCGGAATTGAGACGTAAGAAATTTTTTCGAAGAATAAGAAACTTATTTTCCTGATTTTGAAGCCTGTATATAAACATCAATTTCTAAGCACTTTATTCGGACCAACCGAATATATATTTCAAAGAAAATTTTATATATCTGAATTATATTTATAATAGTAAATATGTGCTACATTTTTGGAGTAAAATCTGCACAAACACTACCTCAAAATCTTATATAAAAGTACTTTTAATTTCTCTTAAATTTTATTCGCTGAAATTAAAATGTTTGTGAAAAGTTTTTAAAAACTTTATTACACTATTCATTACGTATTCATTAAAATTATTTTGATACAAAAATTGTAATCTTACATTTAATTAAAAAAAAGACTATTAGATATGGTTTTCATAGATTTTTCATTTTTTTTTTACAGAGAGTAGAAAATGCAAAGAGGCTGGTGTGGTACATATTTAGCTGTACAGGAAAGCATTGGACTAGCATTGCCAAGGATATAATGGAAATCAAAGTCTTTGCAAACTCTATCAAGAAGTCTGCCGAAACATTGAAACCTTACGGACTTGATCTTATCGATATAGTGATGAATCAGGGTGAACCTAAAACTGATTTAAGAAATATTATTTCTGCTTATTCAGCAATAATTGCTACTCAGGTAAAATACAACGCAATAATTTTTAAATGAGTATTTGCTTATAATTTCGAATACGAGGGTTGTCTCGCACTCAGCATTCATTTGAAGAAAATATATTATTTACGCGATGGACCCTAATCTCTTGCAAAGTGGTTCTTGTGCCCTTTCACCCAATTGGGACTTCAACAAGCAAAAAAAAAAAAAAAAAAAATTCTGGAAGGCTTTTCTGTAGGTGTTTATGTATAACATGTCGCGTTCTTACTGTCATAGCTGTAACCTTGCAATGGTGACTTCGAATTTGGAAAGAAGCAGATGTCCTAATGACCCATGCATTCATAGTAGAGATACTGAAAAAACCCTAGAACACAGTGATTCCCAAAGTGGTCTTTATAGACCCTTAGGGTCTTTAACGACCTGCAAGAGGTCCACGTCAGCAAAAGAATAATTTGGGGTTCCATAAATTGTAAGTGGGTGTGTATGGTATTGGCTCTCATTAAACTAGATCATGACTTTAATTTTTAAAGAAACCAAATTTTACCTTACTTGTTACCTGTTTTAACAGATTTGTTTACTAAATTTAATGAGGTTAGTGTGCACTTACAAGGAGATAGTATAAATTTTATTAAAACAAGAACCATTTCAGCATTTTTTCCAGAATTAAGTTAAAGAAGTATAATATTGGAGGTCTCGAATTTTCTCAATTTATCACAGACAATCTGTCAAGAAGTTTTAACCTACGTTCAACATTTCAGTGCCTTTTATTCAGATTTTGAAACCAGTTTTGAGAAGGATTTGACTATGATAATGCCATAGTAGGCAATGGATTCATACAGGAACATTAAAAAAATCACATTACAACAGGAACTGATCGAAAGAAGTACTAACAAAGATGTTAATGTTTAGAAACGGACGTCAGCAATTTGGCTTTAAAAAGTCAAACCTGTTATTTGTCTCGTTGTCTCGAATTATAGAATATCATGATCAGTTGCCAATCTCCAAAAAAATAAATAAATGAAAAAAAAACTAGTCACTATACTAACAGTGCAGATTTAAGGTTAAAACTGACAAGATAGATAGCAAATGTCGAAAATTTGTTATTGTAGTGTGTCAGATTCGTCCCTCCTATTAAAACCATTTGTTTCTTGTTTAGTTATTTTATTTAACAGTTTGTATTTTAATTAACTTTCAATTTAATTAATCAACAAGTGCTTATTAAATTTTAAACATTATGCTCCATTAGAAATTTAATTCTTTCAAAGTAGTAGTAGTATCAGTTGTCAAAAAGACATTTAAGGTGATAATTTTTCAAAAATTCCTCATTAATTAATCAGGGTTCTACCCCTACCAAAAAACATGGCAAGGGGTCTATGCGACAAAACAGTTTGGGAATCTCTGGTCTAGAACCTCATGTTTCGCAAAAAGACTGAGTTATTCCTATTCCGCCTACTCCAGTTTGGGTTCAAATTTCTCAGCAAATCTTAACATGCTCAAATGATCATGCTATATTGCATGTGAACAAAATTTACCGATCCCAATGTCTTCAAAAATTTCCCATACGTGCAAACGCCCTCTCAACAACAGTTTCATTCCGAGCGGATAGTTGATCCCTTGCTCTTGCGAAATACTTGCTGAAGGCTAGGAATATTTAAAATTACCAAGCTTTAACAAAATTTTTGATGCTGTATCTTTGACCAACTCGTTCTGTTATCTTCATATAAATTGAATTTGTAGCAAACACTATTACCAAATACAAGTAGCGCAATGCTGTCTCCTTCCTCTTTGCAAAGTGGCAACACTCCAACATCAGAGTGCGATATGCGAGAAAACTCAAGGTTAAACACCCTTCGGACAGCCCTCGTATATATTTTCTGTACCGCAGAATGTTTCTGCATTGCTAAAAATTTATAATTCTAATGATTCATATTTTAAGAACCTTAATCACTGCTTAATTCCATCTGCCGACTTTCTTTTAAGAATAAGCTCCATGCTATTTTTTCATCCGATTGCTTACTTCTTTCTGAAAATACACCTTTAACTTTTGTTGGCGTCTCCTTTTTCGAGTTCATATTTGTGTATTACTTTTTAAAGCATGAACTTTTATTAAGAAAATGTTACTTCCTTTAAAAATTCTTTCAGAATCATCTTTTATACATTAAATAATGGGAACAGACGCTAAGCTTAAGAAATAACTGTTAGAAATATAATTTTCTCATTTTTAAAAAGACAGATATTTCATATGTTTAGATTGAAAATAATTCAAATTACTTAAATAACCATTACATACTAAGGAGTCAAACAGCATGATTTGCAAATAGTGATCAAACTGCTCATTAAGTGAATTTTAATTTGGCTAGAGTAGGGATGGAGATCTGAGATCGATTAATCGAAAAATCAATTTCTCGGGCAAAAAAAAATAGATTTTTTTAAATCTATATGTAGCCCTGAATCGATATTTCATCCTAAAAATCAATATTCGATTTTTCCTGTTTTGGTAAAAATTATAAAAAATTACTAAAAACGATTGATTTAAGGCATATTTGGTAAAAAAAAGTAATTTAGACACTATTTATCGCAGGCAGTTGTGCACCTGAAGTATGATCCTACACTTTACTGGCAAGAACAAAAAAACTATCATACGTTCTCTGAATAGCCATGATGCATATGAGTATCATGGAATCATCTGTTCTTCCTGTGTGACTTTTTTCGATTGCCGGTAACATCGCAAGTGATGAGTGGAACCGCTTGTATCCCAGTAGACTTGACAGACTCTTGTTTTTAAAAAGCTTATATATTAAGCATTTGGAACTATAAGCTATATAATCTATTTTCTAAACTTTATAATGTAACAAATATATTTAGAAAATAGATGTCTTCTTCTATACCTAATACTTTGATATGGTAATAATAATAATTGTAATTGTCGAATTCCCTGAACTAAAAAATACCCTAATTTTATATATAATGATAAGAGATCGCTTATTATGGTATATTTCTTGTTTTTCATAAAATGGATTTATATTTACATTTTAAACGCAGACTTGAAAAAATCGATTTTTTAGAAATCGATCTTTTAGACCTCGATTTTCTTGTGAATCGATTAAAAAATCGATATTTTTCGGAAAGAATTGCCATACCCAGGCTAGAGGCGACACGCTACACATGTGAAGTTAAAAAAACTTAATGAATATGCTTCAATATACAAAGGAGCTTTTCAGCTCATTCACAAAACGCAGGTGTTAGTAGTGACACCTACAATGTGTTTAAATGAGGAAATTGTTGTTGAACAAATTCCTCTTACACAGATTGCACTTGAACATTGTTTCCTGGTGAACAGTTGTAATGCCTGGTGTAAGAAGAAATGCGTACCAATACGTTCCTGAATTTGATAAAGGTCGAATGGTAGCGTACTGGGATTGCGGCTTATCGTATCGCAGTATCGAGATCCAATGATCGATGGGTTCAGGACAGTGATGGATCTTAACGGTCCCCTAGCACTAGCAGTGGAGAAGACCGGCATGTTACTCGCATGGCCTTAATGGATCATGCAACTACGTCACACACCCTGAGACAAAATTGGGGTCATTTGCAAGACAGCAAGTGTCTGCACGAACAGTCCGACGACGTTTGCTGAAGGATGGACTCTCAGCTCGGAGACCATGTTTGCGACTACCCTTGACGTTGCATCATGCACAAAAACGTCTTCAATGGTATGATCAATGACGAACCTGAGCACACAAGTGGCGAGACCTCATTTTTTCAGATGAATCCAGGTTCTGTTCACAGCATCAAGATGGTTGGATCCGTGTGTTTGGTGGTATCGTTGTGAACTCCCATTGGAGGCGTGCATTCGTCGTCAACATACTGGCCCATCAACTGGCATGATAATATGGGGTGCTATTGGATACACATCTCAGTCACCTCTCTTTCAGATTGACGGCACTTTGAACAGTGTACGTTATATTTCTGGTGTGTTGCGACCTATACCTTTATCCTTTATTCGAGCCCTTCGAAACTTTATGTTTCGGCAGGATAAAGCACGACCACATGCTGCTGGTATTGTACGGACATTCCTTGATACGGAAATTGTTCGACTGCTGGCCTGGACTGTACGTTCACCAGATGTCTCACCAATAGAAAACGTCTGGCTCATGGTTGTCAAGCGACTGGCTCGTCGCCATATGCCAATCAGTACGGTTGATGAGCTATAGCGTCATGTTGAAGCTACTTGGGCATCTGTACCTGTACATGCCATCAAATCTCTGTTTGACTCAATGCTAATGTGTATAAAAGTTGGTATTATTGCCAGAAGTAATTATTCCGGATACTGATTTCTTAGGATCTATATGCACTCAAATCTCTTGACAATTTAACCACTTGTTATTTCTAGTACAATATATTTGTTCCAATAAGTATCATTTTGTTATCTGCATTTCTTTCTGGTGTAGCAATTTAAATGGATAATAGAGTGTGATTTTTAATGTATTTGTGTGGTTGTATTTTCTTAATGATTAACCATCGTAAAACAGTTCTACGAACAGTAAATATCAAAATTACACAAAACAACAGCAATAATGATAATTCAAAAAAGAATAAATGAGGTATTAATTTTTAAGTATCTTTAAATTTCGGGATAGGCTCGCAAAGGTATAAGAAAAGTATATTGAAATAGTTTATTTCATTATTTCCAATTTTCAGATTGCTCTTATTGACACTTTGAATGCTGTCGGAATTGAACCCGCTGGTTTGATTGGCGAAGGAGTGGGAGAACTGCTTTGTGGTTATGTCGATGGAAGTCTCACTGCTGAACAAATTATTTTGGCTGCTTACTGGATAGCGAAAACGCTTGAAGAAACTCAGTTGGAAGCTGGAGCAATGCTTGATATAAGTAGTTGTTATTTTATGTTTGTTTTCTATAATCCAAATAATTCAACAAAGATTTTACTGTTATTTTTCCATCAAAATTATTGAAATAGTATTTACTTCAGTATACTTTTACACACACACACACGCACGCACACACACACACACACACACACACATATATATATATATATATATATATATATATATATATATATATATATATATATAATCAAACCAAATAGGGAAAAATAAATTAGAGTAGTGTTATTTTGCACATAGAATGGTATTCATTTGCTAGATTATTAATTTGAAATGCCCCTTTGTCCCGCAAGTCGAGACGAAGGAAAGACAGAAGTATTTACATATATATATGTATATATATGTATATGTATATATATACATATATATAAGCACTTTTCTCTAAGAGAGTGTTTCTCAAACTTTCAATACTTGCGACCCAATATTCAATCACAATTTTCGCCGCACCCCTTCCGTACAATAACGATGTATTGAATTCTATAATATGAGACTTTGATGCTAAAGCTACAATATGACTTTAATCTCTTCGCCACCGGCATATATAAACGTCTCGCTTAGCCAGTGCGTAAATTTCCCCGGACGTATATATACGCCTTTCCAAAATATGTTCACTACTATCCATAAAATTATTCCGAAGACTTTGGAATGTCATAAAATTACCTTAACCTTATTTGAGAAGGATTTACTTATTTCAGAGGATTTTCTTATATATATATATATATATAATATTCTCTTTCTCCCTCCCCCAAAATACACCCCCTATACGTGCAAAACGGTGGCATTGGAGAGTGAATCGCGTAAGTTTTAATCTACGGTTAAGGGATTAAATATAAGCCGTACAAATGGTCCAGATAAGTGTTAATTTTTTAATATAATTTTATATTTGACCATGTGTGTGGTCACTGGTCATTATTAACTTGTTCTTAACTTAGTATTGGTAAGATAATTACAGAGTTCATTATGCATTACTTATACATTTAAAAGTGTATTATATCTGTGTACATGTTTTTTTTTCATTATGACCGAATGTATTTTGTTTATTTTTCTTTCAAAAAATTAATAGTTTCTTGAAATCTTTTGTTTTCGACTTTTCAATATGCTCGCACCACCTTCTAGAGTTATCACGCCCCTAGTGGGGTCGCACCCCACTCTTTGAGAAGCGTTGCTCTAAGAGGAGAACGATACTCGGAAATCGAACAATAAACGGCTGCTGTGCTTAACTCTGGTGATTGTGCAGACACTTCTTTTGGAGAGTTAAACTATCTATAATACTTCGAGCAAATAACCTTTAGTGTGAAATGCGTGAAACAAATCAACCATCTCTAAAAAAAAAAATTCGGATGACATCAATGAGAATGTTCTAAATAATATTTAGTGTTACAGGGGATATACAGGTTGCATCGGTGACGGGTTTACAAACTTTCAGGACAGATATAGTACACTACAGGATAAAAAATCACACATAGCAATACAGAGTGAGTGAATGAGTGAATATTAACGTCACAATGTTCAGCTACACGAGGACTTTTGGCGACGCACCACGTAATTTTGAACCATGGTCAAGTGACGTGGACTACACCTGAGCTGGGACCCCCTCTCCTAACTACCACACCACACCGACGGGAGGACTTTTCAGCTCTCGACAAATTTAACGTGCATCTCTCTGCCCTACAAGGCGGGTCTTTAGTGGTACTGGGCCTGTCATGCTCCGATACCTCGATCGCTGGGTTACCACAGCCCCAATGCAGAGTCGGAAACGCGGATCTGGCATGATAGTGACCACACAAAACACAAAAAAGGCAACACATAAATGAAACATGTTTATTATCCTTAGTACGGCAAAAAACGAAGGAAAAAAGAAAATGAAAGATACAACGATCATCATCAAAGTGCGTATTTGACGACCCCGGGCCTTGTTGCATGCCTCGCATATCCCTGTACATTGCAGATCGAACGTTAGCAAAATACCAGGCGTGTCCAACAGCTCCCGTAATGTGTGTAACAAGATGCTCAGCATTATTGATGGGAGTTTCGTACACCATTGATTTAAACTATCTACATAAGAGGTAATTAAGGTCTGGTGATCGAGCAGGCCAATTTACGGGACAATCAATGCTTCGGTATACAAAGGGTCATCTGTCGAGTACACCTGCCAAAGACTTCCCTACAATTTTGCTGTACTAAGAATAATAAACATGTTTTCCCCTCTTATTCATGTCCCGTTTTTCTGATGTTTTGAGTAGTCCCTACAACGCTTGGAAAGCGTTTCCGACCATTCATTGCTATGGGATTACCCATCATCTAGATGTCGTGAAAGTTTGTAACCTCTACACCGAAATACCCCGTATATCAATCACAATAAGGCATTGAGAAACAATCTCCTCTATCGCTCAAAAAGTTCAACAACAGAAAAGAAATCTTATATAGAAGAAGGAAATTCGCGTTTGTCTTTTCTCGTGCAAAATGCAACTGATGAAGGTCTAAGAGTAAAAAAAAACAAAAACAAGTATATATATATATATATATATATATATATATATATATATATATATATATATATATATAAAAAAAAATTTTTTAAGTTAATTCCTACTTAGATCAACAAAGAAAATCTTATTTTAGCTACTTTTTATTCAATAGTTACAATTAATATAAATATGTATATACATAGGACAGAATCACAACATTAAGTTGTAATAGATTTCAATTAATTATCATTAAAGTATCGTATTATCATCCAAAGCAATCGTTTATGTAAAATTTCAGTTCAGCTGAATGCTTTAAAACGTAAGAAAAAAAAACCTTTTCAAGTTTTGACAGAAGTCGCCAAAAGGGTCGTTAAGTCGCCAAAAATGATACCATCATGGCTGTATTTGTAATTCTTTAAATAATTAGTTTTAATCAATCAATTTTTATTCATTATAATTAAATTATTGTCATCCAAAATAATCATGTATATAAAATTTCAGCTCAATGGAGCGCCTTAAAATGTATTTTATTAACGATTGAAAAATCCACCAAGATAAATAAATAAATAAATATATAGAGAGTGTGAGTTAATAGTAGGAATTGAAAAATGAACTATATGGGAGTGCTAACGCACGTGAACTTATTTAAAGCTCAAAGTTTCACAATAGTGTCCTGTGAACGTTTGAAAAGAAGGGTGATATCTCAGATGTCGTTCTAGTCAGTGGAACAAGTTTCAAAATGATGAAATTTGTCATCAATAACTTCCGTGCTGCTTCAAATGATGTCTTTAAAAATCAATTTTTCAACCGAATTGTGCTCTCCTGTTATTTAAATATTGAAATGTAATTTTAAATTTCATTTTTTTCCCTTAGTTACACATTCTTTTTTCTTTCTTTCTTTTTTCTTTCTTTCTTTTTTTTTCTTCTTTTTTTTCTTTCTTCATTTTTTTCTTTCTTTCTTTTTTTATTGTAAACTTTATTATCTTGAAGTTAATTTTTTTCAGAAACAGGAAAAATGTGTCCATTTAAGAACAATTGCTAGAAGGCTAGATATTTTTAATTTATCATTCGTGAATGTCGCAATTAGTAACAATTGGTAGGTCCACTTGTGAAAATCAGGTATAAGGGCTTCAAAGAGGGCTTTTTTCTCAAGCGTGAAATTTATCTTGTTTAGAGTACAATCTACAGCGGTATACAAAGACCTATCTAATGTATGTTTGAGGGGAAGAAAGCTTATATTCTAAAAAAAACACATTGGAGAAAGCACCGAGGTTAATTTTAAATGACATTGAGATAAAAATAATATTATTACTTTATTTCCATTCAGAAATCGAGCCAAATTATCTTTTTTTAGAATTTTTACAGAACATCTCACCACCGATCCTCACACACAAACAAACTAGAATTCTTAAAAATCAAATTTGATCAGACTCCTTCAACTCTTTTTTTCTTCAATGTAAATAATACTGTTCTTTTTTATTTGAATTGGATTAAAAAATTCTCAAAAGAGAGCTTTTGTTTCTCGCCTCAAACTGAGTTCTTACAATGTCCAATTGAATCTTGTAATTTTAACAGTAGCATAATTTAAAATCTATCCAAATAATTTTTTTTATGAAAATTTATTCATATTTTCAACAAAAACAAAAATATTTACTGCTATGATTAATTTCCATTTGATTTACAAATGTTTATTGCAGGTACAAGCTGGTCTGAAATTCAGAAATGCTGTCCAAATAACATATTTCTTTCAAGACATCTTGCAGATGAGTCTGTCACGGTATCCGGACCTAAAAACAGTATAAAGACATTGGTTGATAAAATGCAGGTTGAAAATGGCTTAACCCAAGAAGTTGAGAGCTATGGATATGCCCTCCACTGTCACCTTGTGCATGCCGCCACTCAAAAACTACAGAACACTTTAGAAAAAGTGAGACAATTTGCATAGTACTTTTTAAACCTTAATTAATAGAGCATAATTCTCAAAATAGTTATCATATTTCACAATTACTATAAAATCCAGTATATAGCGCGCACTTTTAACAACAAAAATAAGATCAAAATTTACGGTTGCGTGTTACACGCCGGGTATAAAAATGATAGCTTTGGGGCGGTGTGATATCTAGATAAACCAGTAATAGCCTCCACGTGATAACGATCGTTTTGGCCTGGTGACTAAGTCACTCGTTTTCGGAACGGAAGGTATCCAGATCGAATTTTCCTTCATTTGTGACCCTGACCATGCAAAGAGAACCCCAGAAGTCGTAAAGCCATCCTTCCACCGCAAATGCAACCAAGCCGTCAGACACATGACGCAATTAAGTCGTCACACACAAAGAAGGCAACCAAGCCATTGCAGAAATGATGCGACCCACAAAGTCGTCACGCACGATGAAGTAACCTACAAAGCCGTTACGCATGAATGACGCAACCCACAAAGCCGTCACGCATGAATGACGCAACCTACAAAGCCGTTGCACTCAAAGTAATGCAACTGCTCACACGCTCGCCACGAATATGGTATCGTTCGTTCACCCATGCGCAGAATCACTGGCATGGAGGTAGTGTGGTGGAGTGATATCTAGATAAACCAGTAAAATCCTCCACGCGTTGACAATTGTTTTGGCATGGTGGCTAAGATAATCGTTTTTGGAATGGAAGGTTCCCAGATCGAATCTTCTTCCAGTTTTAAAAACAGAAAATGAGAGGAGCATAAGTCAGATTACATTTCTATATATATCAAAATACTGTTTATTTTAAAGATACGATTTACTTTATGAACTTGTTGTACTTGTAGAAGTACACTAGTTTTTCAAAAGCCTAGGATAATACCTCGAATAAATTACTTAAAAACATGTATATTGCACGTTTCTTCGTAAAAGAGGGGGTTCACTTTATCGCCAATAAACATCAAAGTTAAAAAACGCAGTTTGGAAATATGGGTGTCCATTATACAGTGGCGCGCGTTATATGCTGGATTTTATGGTATTTGAAAAGTACTGATTTTTTTCACAATGATTTTTTGAACAAATTTTCTGTGTTTTTAATTTTTCTTTTCCACATTTCAAATATTATTTAATGTTTTTCCCCCTGTCTCTCTGAAGTAGTGAGCAATTTCCATAACAAAGTAAATTAATATTAAGACTTGCAAAGTGGTTTACTGACATTAAGCATACTTTAAAATGATGCACAAAGTATAATTTTAAAAACCCTTTGCCAATACTTGAACCTATTCCTCCTTAGTGAAACATATGCCTCTAGAAATGGGTAAACTTTTCAATTTTAAGTATTGTAATGTATGCTCTGAATATATTGATGAGAAAATTGCAGTCCACTTCTCACTGAAACAACGACTTCATCACGAAAGTTGTTAAATTAAGGCAACAACAGTTTCTTTGTCTTTTAGACTGGATTCTTATAGTTTAAAATCAAGGCTGTAAGTGAAATCTTTATAGTTCAGGGCTATGCAACTCTTGACGTGGGTTTGAGTTTATCATACACTATTTTTCACAGCTTGGTCAAGATATCTACTTTTTCATTTCCAGTAATGTTAATATGTGAATGGAAATCCATTTAAACTTTAGATTTCTTTCCTGTTTTACTTGATTTTCTGCATTCGATTGTCTGATTATAGTGTGTACTGCGAGGAAAGTTTTGTATGGTGGCTTATGAATCTATCAGGATTTATGCATGATAAATGGGATGATTTTTGTTAGACATTTAAAAAGTCGGATCCAAATTTTTATGATCTCCTTGTGTTGTTTTTCCAATCCCGTTCCATGATCTCAATGAAAGTAAGCACACCGATTCGAACCCGATCTTTTTGAATTTCGTGATTTGTGGTTGGCAGCAACTGCCATGCGAATCGAGCGAGTATTTAAACTCGGATCATGTTAGTTTTTCAGAAAAAGGAAGGAGAAACAGAAATATAAGAAGTGTGTGAGGGTGAGAACGGCTGGTTGGCAATGCAACTGCAGGTTGCATCACCATTTTAGATTAGAAATTAATTTTACAATATTAGAAGACGGTTCGAATCGGATGTCTCTGGTAATGTTGATTTTTGAACTTATTGTTTATTTTATCGCTCCAGTAACGAGCAGAGTGACTTTATGATTGATTATTAAAGGCCAATTTTAAGAAACTGTTTTTCGTCTTCATGCCTCCTCGACACATAAATTTCACTGCTAGCTTTGAAAAATTTAAATTAGTTTACCAATAAGTGTAACAATTTTGCTTAGTTCTGCTATTGCGATAACTATTTCTCAATTACAAGGAATACCTACAACAATATGACCTTTAAAGAGAAGGCAATCGTAGACCGCACCTACAGTGGTGGCAAAAAGTCCTGAACACACTCCTTTTCTTGCAAAATTTTTGTGTTTGACTTCATTTTTCGTTATGAAATTATCACACTATCTTAAATATTGTTATTGATTTTAATGTATTTTTTCATGCTGATTTCAAATCTGTTTGTAGATTTCATCTAAAATAAATAGTTCCATTGATATGTTGAAAAAACCTTGACAAGAAAGCATAAGGTCACTGTAAGAATGAGTGAGTGTGTTTTCCACCAATGAAATGCTCCATTATTTCAACCAATCAAAGAGCAGTACAGATAAAGGGTTGAAAGAAAAAGGTGAAACGTGGTTTATTGTATTAAATGCAGTTGTGTGCTTGTGGAAAATAGTGTATTGAAAGCAATTTGAAGTGCGTTTGTGGAAAATATTGGAATTATGGCTAAATTTTCATATCTGCCTGAGAATAAAAGGTACAAAATAATACATTTGAAGGAAGAAGGTTATTCTATGCGCCACAAATTGCTGCTAAAGTACCATGTGGCCTTTCTACTGTTGTGAGAACTTTGAAAAGATTTTCTGAAACAAATTTTATTGCGGACAGGGGGCGATCAGGACACGACCAAGAAAAACATCTTTACGTGAAGACAGGTTATTGCTTTCAAACAGAAAGCTTAATTCCTCGCAAATTTTGAAACAATGGGCTTTGACATCAAATGTGAGTGTGTGCCTAAAAACTGTTTGAGGAAGACTGCTGGAAATTGGGTTACGTGGCTGTAAAGCGCGCCCAAAACCATTACTGACTGAATTTCAACGCAAGAGGCGATTGACGTGGGCAAGGGAACATTCATTATGGACTATATAAGACTAGGAAAAAGGTAATATTTAGTGACGAGAGTCAGTTTTGTATTTTTGGCAACCAAAGTAGTGCCTATGTAAGACGACGCACTCATGAGGAATTCAGCCCTTTGTGTCTGAAGCCCACAGTAAAGTACCCGACAAAAGTGATGGTATGGGGTTGCATGTCTTCTCATGGTGTTGGAAGACTTCACATCGTTAGCGGAACAGTGAAAGCCATGGATTACATTGAAATACTACAAAATAAATTGCTACCAACTGCGAGAGACCTTTTGGGGAATCAGTCATGGATTTTTCAGGACGATAACGCCCCTTGCCATTGTGCAAAGGTAGTCCAGAAACGGTTGAAAGACCATACTGTGAATAGAATGAACTGGCCAGGACAGTCTCCCGACCTTAATCCGATAGAGAGTTTATGGTTTATAAATGGTTATGAAATTTCAAAGAAAAAACCTTCAAACAAACGTGAATTAATTGAAGCTTTAATATTTTCCTTCAACCATACTGTCACGAAAGATCTTCTTTTGAAATTGGTGCATTCCATGCCAAAAAGATGTAGAGCCGTAATTAAAGCAAACGGGTGGCCCATAAAATATTGATTTTCTAACATGTGACAACAATGTAATTTTCAAAATGCTTATATATATATTAAATATACCGTATTTGTCAATTTTCGTGTTATTTTTCTTTGCATATTATGTTATTCTATATTGTTTTATTCTGCACACATTTCACATTATTGTGTTCAGGCAGCTTTACTACAAAAAATATTTTAGTCATTAAGAAACTAGTAGTAGATTTGAAATCAGCATAAAAAATACATTAAAATGAATAACAATATTTAAGATAGTGCGATAAAATTCCACAACGAAAAATGAAGTCAAACATAAAAATTACGCTAAAAAATGAGTGTTCAGGACTTTTTGCCACCACTGTATTTCACTTAAACCATAAATTGAAGAGCCATCAGTATAAATGTAGAGCCATTTTCTTTTTCAGATATTCTTCTTTGAAACTGTTGATTACTGCCTATTTAAGTTCGACTTCCAAGCACGCATACAGTTAACGTGCCATTATCATGTCCCTATAATCACCGAGAACAACTAATTTTTCGTCAATCGGAGGTGAAATTCTACGTTTGCTATTGTCTTATCCTTTATCTGTATGATGTTATCACGAAAGTGAGGGGAACAAGTTGAAAATTTTTCAATCATGAAAAGGATTAATTTACAATTGTTTTTCTTTTATTGGCCGTGTTATCACTTTTTCTTCATCTCTACCTTCACTGCCCATTTTCAAGCTGCAAATAACTTCCAACTCCAATTTTTTTCCCTACTGCAAGATTCCCATTTTTATGACAAAATTGGGTGTTTTCTTTTGAATTTGAAATTTTGTCACTGTTTCTATACTTGAAAGAGCTACATTTAGTTTTACATCATTTTTGCGCGCATGCCATATACTCCCTGCACCCAGAAAGTTTATTTTGTTCCCAGAATATCCCGGAAACCAATTATTGTCATAATTTCGAACTCGTAGGTGTCTCTGTTGTGTCACAGGTTAAAACTGTCAAGACTCAGTCATTATGTTGGCATGATGCGTAAATCCACAGAATGAGTTCCCAGCTCAAATGTTAGCCACGTCACTTGACCGTGTCCCACTTGGACCTAATTTTGAAACAGCCTTTGATTTACATATTGACTCTAATTCTCTTGAAATCTCTCTCCCAGGTGTACCGGATGCTACTCTTTATCAGAAAGTTCATACTTTACTTGATACTTTTTCCTTCTCTTTGTTAGTTCCACTTTCATTAGTTCTGATATTCTTGAGAATTTTTGTCCTGAGGAAATAGATAATCTTTTTGAGGGCTTAAGAGGGGTATCAAAGCTCCTTACTTTAACCTAATTGATTATTCTAAGCTAGTTATAAATTAAGAAACATCACAAAAATAGCCATAACTTGCCCCAAAATAAGCGAATCTCCATGAAATTTCAATATGTTGGTAAGGTAAAAGGAGCTCTGATACGATATTACATTATGCTACATCAGTAGCGAGGAGAATAAAAATTAAAATAGAGCAAGGCAACAATTGTCGTCCTGTGTCTGATATTAGAAATCTGGTACAGTGAAAATGTAACAATGACTCTCAATCATCATTTAACCGATAAACTGCCATAGTGAGCTATTGAGAGACTATAGGCAAAATAAAGTCTCCTAGAAGTGCCTAAAAGACTTAATCTGAATAAATTCTGATTCATAGACTTTGGCAACAATTTCCAACCATGGCTTCATCATCCGGGAAGTTCAGCCGGAGACGGCTGCCCACTATAGCATGAGTGTGGATGACTGATATTTGTCATTATGCACAGGAAGGAACAAAACCACAACTCTTGATGAACTCAGGCGCTCCCTCGCTGCAAGCTTTGAAAGTTTGGTTTCAACAATGCGTTAAAGGCTTCATGAATGGGGTCTGTATGCGAGGTGACCACCCATTTGCGTCCCTCTCTCGTCACATCATAGACAGAAACGTTGCAGTGGGCATGTCAGCTTGTCCTCTGGATGAATGATCAATGGTAGACTGTTCTCCTTACGGACGAGTCCAGGTTTAGCTTTGAAAGTTATAGTAGATGTATTTTCATTTCGAGAGAACCAGGAACTCGTTTTCTTCCGTGACACATCGTGAAAAAGATGTATATGGATCATTCAGAGCCCATGTTTGAGATGGTATCTCTTTGGGTGGAAGCACAGACCCCGATGTCTTTTCTCGTGGAAATGTTAATGCTCACACCTGTAGAGATGACACCCTGGTTGCTTATGCGCGTACTTATGCCTGAGCAATGGGTGGTGCTTTTGTACTACAAATGATAAAGCGAGATCACACAGACATCGCATCATGGAGGCTTATCTTGAGCAGGAAACAATTCAGCAAATGCAATGGCCAGCTCAGTCATCGGACCTTACCTCTTTCGAGCATGTTTGAGTTTCTCTAGGATGGCATGTAGCTGCCCTCATAACCACTCTTTCAACTAATTTGGAAGAGCAAAGAGAGAGAGAGAGAGAGAGAGAGAGACTTGCACTTCCTACATATAATTCATAGACCGCATAATTGAGAGTATCACACTTCGCTGCATTTGCTGTATTGCTTCTCGGGGAGACCATAGCTTATATAAAAAATACTTTTTCCATCTCTCTCAAGACCTGCTAGCTGCCTCAAAGTGGCTGGAGGGTGTACCTGGATGGAATGGGCGATGTATATCGGGAGTATATACTCCTGTTAGGGTCACCCTAGATATGAAGTCCATTCCATTATCCTCAGCTTAAGTTAGCCGACACTAGGGACTAAATCAGTCTTCTGCCTTCGGTGCCCGAGGTCCTTGGATCTACTGAAGCTGCTCATTCCCCATTATTATGTAGGCAAATCCGAATTCGGTCTTTAATACAGCATCCCCCATCGCGTAGATAAATCAGGAGCGCGTGCGAGGTTTAGGTACAGGGCTTCGTACGACAAGTGGATTACAGTCTCCTTCTTCTAATTACATTGGTAAATCTCTTAAAATTATGCAGTGCAATGTGAAGAATCTTTCTTCCCTGGCCATGATAGTTAAATTGGATCAGATTATAGATTAGGCTGATAAAAGCATGGTGTACAGATTTGCCTGGTTTCAGCTCTCGAGGAAACAAAGCTCAAGGAGCATTCTTTTCTAAAAATACCTAACTGATGAGCATATTGGATGGATTGACCCGTTGGAGGTGGCCTAGTCCTCCTTATAAGAAATTTAAACTTCAACGAGGTGTAGGATAATAACCTTGAGCTGCAAAGCATTTCTGTTGTATAGAAAAAATCAATTGACCTCTTCAATATGTATCATCCACCTAATCAGGCACATCTTCCAGGGAATTACCTAGAATTGACAAACAAAAGTACAATTTTTCTCGAAGATATCAATGCTAAACACTTGGGTCATGGGGTTTCTCCACAAACAACCAAAGGGGTACAGACCTGCCTGAAGCAGCCGAAGATAAAGCTTACATTTTTCTTAACAATGGATCGTCTATGCAAACCTCTTTCAATTATGGAACCTCTGGGGCTTTGGACATCACATTAGTTAGGTCGTAGTTGTAAACATATTGCAAATGGACTGTTCTTAATCACATTGGCAGCGATCATCCTCCCTTCACGATTAACATAAAATGTCACAAATATTATTCGGAACCTGACAGAAATTTATGCAAATTTTTAAAAAGGCTAAGTGGGAAATCTATAATCAAATTACTGAAACTACATTTTACACTCAGTCTTTTGGTAATAACCTGGAATGGGAATGTTTTAAGAGCACGTTGGTCGGCTTTCCATTCCTGGAAGTAATATTAAAAGATTTTGACCTTTTTGCGCGTCTCAAAGAGGCTTCTCCCCAAGCTCTTGTTGCAAGAACAGACTCTTGTTACTACTTCAAACAACATTAGTGACAAAATCAAACTTAAAAAATTAAATGCAGAAATCAAAGAGAGAATCTTGGAAAAATATTTTTAAAGTTGAGTTCATTGGGTTGGGAACAAAAAATACATTCTTTCTATTATTGAAAAGTATTATAGTCTAGACCAGGACATTGTAAAAAAGGGTTCAAAGTGACTGGTATTTAGCATGTCATCAGAAATGTATTTGTCAGTGAAGATTTTTTTGATTCTATACTCACTGGTCCTAGGTCTCAAACCACGAGACCACCAAATGCCATGTTCCATATTCAACTACAATTTCTTATTCACCTTAGCTTTGTTCTTCCAAGAGCCCTGATACATCAATACATTTCGTCCTTCCCGTAAAGATATCGCCATCACGTCCAAAAAAGCAGAAGTTCAAAATAGAGGCAGGAAAGCTGGATATTGTACTATAATAACGTACTCACCATTTAAAAAGCGTTTGAGAATAAACTAAAAAAAGAATACAAAAAGAAGAAACCAGGGGTTCCAAGATAACAAAAGAATATTCAAAGACCTATTGTTAAGAATTTAAACCGAAGCTGACCTTCTAGATCTAAACCAATTAGAGATGACTCCAGTATTAGCAGCAATTAATCGTTCCAGTTTGATGAATAATTTGTATTAGACTTCATGTCATCAACTAAATAACTAGAAAACAAAGACGCCAAATGTATCTTCTGTAACGCTAAATTCTCCAAAGTCCAACGAGACGAAATTTGGATTCAATGTTTCAGCTGTTTTCTGTGGACTCGCCTTGATTGTTCAGGAGTAGAGAAAGATTATATTTCTGACTTTTATAAATAGACTCAATACACAGAATTAAGTTTCACATATTCTTAAGGATATGGCATAACTCTTGGTTCGTGGGAGTCGGAGTAGCCTAAGTCGAAGTATTACTGTATTATCTAATGAAAAGGAGAAAACAGCTTATAATGCTTTACATACCTCTCAATAAATAAATATATAATAAAAACATTGCAGAGCATTTTCCAATATATTTTAAAGGATTTTCAGAAAATCATTTTCCTAAAAGAAAACGGTACTTATAAGTACTATCTCAACAGTATTGGTGACATTGTACGAAACTCAGTGCGCACGACACATGCAAAATAAGGGTTGTTAGTTTAGTGAGTTATCTTGAACGTTGGTATTGTTGCGACAGTATGTAAGTGCCAAGAAAACTATCAGTTGTGATGAAGAATAAATGAATTAAATCTAAGCTCTCATTCTTAAATCTTTAAAATCTAAGCTCTCATTCATTATTTTGTGCATGAAACAATAAATACTTTCTTAAAACTAAAAATAATTAATTGGATTTGGAAAATTATAGGAAAATTCATTATTTACACTCACTATAAAAGGAAAAACATTAAAAAAGAAAACACTTTTATCTAATTAAGCACTTTCCGAAAGTTTTTCCGCACATGCGCTAAAAGCAATTGAAGTCGTGAATTCTGTGATAGCTTACCTGCAATCAATTATTGCTGGCATTTGACAATTTTGCAGTTTTTTTCGTAGGATTTTTATGGCTCTCCGAAAGCGAAAAGATACTTTCTTTAGAAATAGCTTTATGTATGAAGAAAGCAGAAAGAAAAAATTTGGAAACAAAATTCCATAAATTTTTTAAAGTCTTACAATATTCGACTTCAGCTTAACTTAGCAGCGTTGGGAAATATAAAAAAAGGGCCAATCTGCTTGAAAAATAATTTTATTTCTTTTTTCGGAATTTGAATTAAAAAAATCCATAGAAATTTGTAAAAAATGTCATACATCGAAGAAATTGTGATTGTTTCAAATAATGATATGTTTCAAATTAATACATGTTGAAAGTAGTTATTACTTAATCAGTTAATGGCACTGCCATAAAATTTCAGTTTGGCTAAAACCGATTTTTGACGAAAACTTATGTCATCGTTTTAAAAGGTACAACAATGCAGCGAATTGGAGTTGGCATCGAAAATCGGTTTTTAAAGATTTTTAATAAATATCTTTTTAACTAATTACAATACCAAAATGGCTTTTTCGAATTAATTTGCATCTTTTGGTGCCTTTGGGGCGTTTATGCGTTCAGCAGTTCGTGAGAACTTAGCCTCACAAAAATAGATATATGCGTTTGTTTACTATCGGATTTGAACAGTGTAGATTTTTTTGACATACAATAGTTCCTTAGAATCGTTTATAGTATATATCCAGGATGAATTTGGAGATTTTTATCAAAAATAATTGAAGTTTTTTTTAGAAATGTATATAAGTTGTATTCCATAATACCCGACTCTGATCTATACTATCAACAAAAAACACAAAGGAAAATTTTCTTTGTACTGAACAGTTAATTTTATTATGTGCCCACATCCCAAATGAAGGACCTTTATATTTCTGAATGTATACATAAAAAATTACTTATATTTTTTCTCCTATTGGAATAAATAAGTATTTATTTGATAATCAGAGATAAAACAAATTGTAGAATAGAGTTATTGAACTAAATGCAATGAAATTATTACATAATATGCGACTGAAATCTATAATATATGATAATGTAATCTAAAATATGGGGAGGGGGTTATTAAAGGGATCAATATATGAATTTTGTAAGGATGTACTACACTAGCGATACCTGGAGGATGAGCTACTCAAATACATTCTACGCGAGTAGTTATAATATACCGGTTCTGGAACAATGGATCCGGTGGAGCCGGTGGCGCCAGGAGGTGGAGCCGCATGCAAACAAAAGAGGGTGGAAGTCCCCGGATCTGAACCGGGAAGATGGTTTGTGATTGATAAGGGTTTCGGGGATCTGTACTGATAAGAAATGCACGCTTTTAGCGATAACGAGTTATATTCTGATATAGTTTTAATTAAATGATTATGATTTTTTTAATTACGTCATTGAAAGCCAATTTTAATTGGGATAAAGAGTCAAATTTTTCTGTACATATGATTACTTTTACATAATTCCGTATACATCTATTTCTGAAAATCATGATATACGTGTTGAATGATTATTTGTTATATTTCAAATTTGATGCTTTGCGCTTGTGATTTCTGAAACAGAGGATTGAAAATTAGGCAAACGAAAGGGAGTGGAAATTCCCCTCCCCGGGTCTGAACCGGGAGGATGGTACCCCCTCCGCTCTGATAAGGGTTTCGGGGCTCTGTAAATGGGTGCTAGAAATGCATGTTTTCAGAGATAACAATTTATATTCTTATATAGTTTTAACTAAATGGGTAGAATTCTGATTTTTTTAATTACGTCATTGGAAGCAAATTTTAATTAGGATAAAGGGTCAAACTTTTCTGTACATATAAATATTTGTATATAATTCTGATAAAGTCTATTTCTGAAAATTATGATATACGTGTTGAATTATTGTTTATTACATTTCAAATTTGATACTTTCTGCATAACTAAAATATATTTTTCATTGATTTTGCATGTTTTTTTTTTTTTTTTATAATTCTGAGATAACTTAAAAAATACTATGCTTATATAAAGTAAAAGTTCTGCATATGTTTTTTCGTTTGCAAAGTAGTTTCCTTACATGAAACATCCCTTTCCTATGATAATATATGCGGACCTTGTAATTCTGGTAAAACTTTCTTTGTTAGACGAATCTTAGAAATAAAATTAATTCTTTTCCTCCCAAAATTATTTGGCGTTATGGAATTTATCCAAAATTGTTTGATAAGATGTCTGACATAGAATTTCATGAAGGCATGTAGAAGATATTACTAATGCTTTCGTAATAATAGATGACTTAATGAATGAAGTAGGAGATGAGAGACAAAAGAACTTTCAAACTTGTTCACGAAAGGAAGCCATGATAGAGATATTTCCGTAATATTTATTTTACAAAATATTTTTGCAATGAAAACAAATTATAGGAATATTTTTTTAAATACTTCCTACCTAAGTTGTTTTAAAAATGTTAGAGACAAGCAATAGACCTCTTGTCTAGCAAGACAAATGTATCCATCTCAATCGAAATTTATGATTGGAAAACTATACGAAATACAAATGCTGCAAATTTGACTATCCACTTTGTGAGAGATAGAAAAATAAAACCTTTCGTTCGAATCATTTAATGAATTTTTGAAAAGAAAAAATTTTTCATAGAGTTTTGTTACGAATAAATATCTCAGAACAAAAACATTGTATGCAAAATCTTTGTCATGGATAGAATATTAAGTGTGGTTTGTGTTGTTCAACATTTGTTTTTAATTTTTAGTCTGTTTCCCTTCTTGTTCCTTACACTTAAATATATTAATATGAGTAAAGTAATTAAAAAGTTGAAAAAATATTATTGAAAAGTATTGAAAAAGATGAAAAATATTGAAATATTTAGAATATTGTTGGTGGACTTGAGTATTTATTAAGAGTTAAAATTCCTTTTTCAGATTAATCTTAAAATAATAATAACTTTATAAATTTAAATATAAACTTAAAATTTCTTATTCATCTTATAATATAATAATACAAACACAAAATATGAGAACAAAAATATTGTATTTATTCACCTTCTAAAATTTATTCTTACATTATATCATTTCTTAAAATATTGATACAATCTGAAATCTTTCTGTTTACGAACAAATTCATATAAAATATAATTCATTGAAAAGCCTTTACTGATTTTCAACAAGAAAAATATAAATAATGACCACATAGAAATAAGGAATATCCCTTGGTTAATCCATTTCTCAATAAATAAAGTCCTTCAGATCTCAACAATTTTCCTTTTATAAAACAATGTGCCAACAGAAACTTAATTTAATCTTATATTTTTTAAAATGTATTATATGAGAAGCATTGAAATAAGTAACATCATTCAATATGAATAATAAATACATTCGACAGGTATATGCATAAAATGAAGAGGAAAAATTTACATTCTTAAACATGAAAGAATAAGATATATACAGAAATCAATATTTATAAAAGAAACTATTTAATTAAATTCTCATTTATATAAAATATTAGTTTTCATTTATATGGCAGTTACCGAAAGCTAAAGTTGTAATACCATCTTCAAGAATATATCTTATTCTTTCATGTTTAAGAATGTAAATTTTTCCTCTTCATTTTATGCATATACCTGTCGAATGTATTTATTATTCATATTGAATGATGTTACTTATTTCAATGCTTCTCATATAATACATTTTAAAAAATATAAGATTAAATTAAGTTTCCTGTTGGCACATTGTTTTATAAAAGGAAAATTGTTGAGATCTGAAGGACTTTATTTATTGAGAAATGGATTAACCAAGGGATATTCCTTATTTCTATGTGGTCATTATTTTATATTTTTCTTGTTGAAAATCAGTAAAGGCTTTTCAATGAATTATATTTTATATGAATTTGTTCGTAGCAAACAGAAAGATTTCAGATTGTATCAATATTTTAAGAAATGATATAATGTAAGAATAAATTTTAGAAGGTGAATAAATACAATATTTTTTGTTCTCATATTTTGTGTTTGTATTATTATTATTATAAGATGAATAAGATTTTGCTTTGAATTTTTTTATAAGTTTACCATATATTTAAATTTATAAAGTTATTATTATTTTAAGATTAATATGAAAAAAAGAAATTTTATCACTATTGCTCTTAACTTAAATACTCAAGTCCACCAACAATATTCTAAATATTTCAATATTTTTTCAACTTTTTTAATTACTTTACTCATATTAATATATTTAAGTGTAAGGAACAAGAAGGGAAACAGACTAAAAATTAAAAACAAATGTTGAACAACACAAACCACACTTAATATTCTATCCATGACAAAGGTTTTGCATACAATGTTTTTGTTCTGAGATATTTATTCGTTACGAAACTCTATGAAATTTTTTTTTCTTTTGAAAAATTCATTAAATGATTCGGACGAAAGGTTTTATTTTTCTATCTCTCACAAAGTGGATAGTCAAATTTGCAGCATTTGTATTTCGTAGTTTTCCTATCATAAATTTCGATTGAGATGGATACATTTGTCTTGCTAGACAAGAGATCTATTGCTTGTCTCTAACATTTTTAAAACAACTTAGGTAGGAAGTATTTAAAAAAATATTCCTATAATTTGTTTTTCATTGCAAAAAATATTTTGTAAAATAAATATTACGGAAATATCTCTATGATGGCTTCCTTTCGTGAACAAGTTTGAAAGTTCTTTTGTCATCTCCTACTTCATTCATTAAGTCATCTATTATTACGAAAGCATTAGTAATATCTTCTACATCGAAAGGCATGTCTTCATGAAATTCTATGTCAGACATCTTATCAAACAATTTTGGATAAATTCCATAACGCCAAATAATTTTGGGAGGAAAAGAATTAATTAATTTTATTTCTAAGATTCGTCTAACAAAGAAAGTTTTACCAGAATTACAAGGTCCGCATATATTATCATAGGAAAGGGATGTTTCATGTAAGGAAACTACTTTGCAAACGAAAAACATATGCAGAACTTTTACTTTATATAAGCATAGTATTTTTTAAGTTATCTCAGAATTATAAAAATACATGCAAAATCAATGAAAAATATATTTTAGTTACGCGCAAAGTATCAAATTTGAAATGTAATAAACAATCATTCAACACGTATATCATAATTTTCAGAAATAGACTTTATCAGAATTATATACAAATATTTATATGTACAGAAAAGTTTGACCCTTTATCCTAATTAAAATTTGCTTCCAATGACGTACTTAAAAAAATCATAATCATTTAATTAAAACTATATCAGAATATAAATTGTTATCTCTAAAAACATGCATTTCTAGCACCCATTTACAGAGCCCTGAAACCCTTATCAGAGCGGAGGGGATACCATCCTCCCGGTTCAGACCCGGGGGAATTTCCACTCCCTTTCGTTTGCCTAATGTTCAATCCTCTGTTTCAGAAATCACAAGCACAAAGCATCAAATTTGAAATATAACAAATAATCATTCAACACGTATATCATGATTTTCAGAAATAGATGTATACGGAATGATATAAAAATAATCATATATTCAGAAAAATTTGACTCTTTATCCCAATTAAAATTTGCTTTCAATGACGTAATTAAAAAAATCATAATCATTTAATTAAAACTATATCAGAATACAACTCGTTATCGCTAAAAGCGTGCATTTCTTATCAGTACAGATCCCCGAAACCCTTATCAATCACAAACCATCTTCCCGGTTCAGATCGGGGGGGGACTTCCACCCATTTTTGTTTGCATGCGGCTCCACCGGCTCCACAGGCTCCACTGTTCCAGAACCGGTATATTATAACTACTTACGCGTTTTTAATTTCAGTCCAAATCTTAAAGTTAAAAGGGATATAAGAATAAAACTCGAAATTTCGTTTTATGAATGATTGGGATAGCTACTGGCAAACGGCTCACACCATCTGCATTCGAAAAAGTAGCCGCAAAGAAAAAAAACCCTTCAAATGCACAGAAATACCACATCACCTTAAACACCGCTTTGAGTTAATTTTCACGTGGCATTATTATTAAAGCATCACGAACACAGAATCTTCAATTGTAATATGACAGTTAAGAAAATTGCACGAAACGAAATGCTAAAAATAAACTCATATTACGTTGAAATTCGCCACTGAAGAACAAATGGAGCTGTGTCCGATTTTGAAGAGTAGATTTGCAACAGAGAAAAATAAAAGGAGGATGAGATAGAATGGTTCTTGGAAGATTCTTCAAAAGACAGGAAACAGGAACTATTCAAACTGCTGCTGAATAGAATGGGGAAAGAATGTAATCATTCATAGATCTCGTTTAGTATGAATAAGAGTTCAGGAGAAAGAATTTTAACTCAATAAAATTCAAAGAAAGCAACTGGGTGATCTTTTATGTAGCAAAACACATAGGTTATTCAAGCTGTTTTTAATATGATTTTTTAAAAAATATTTTTTTTATATGCCTATAAGCAGCGAATGGCGAAAATGCCAGCCCAGTTGAAAGTTTATGTTTGAAACACGTAAGCTCTTCGCGGCATTTCTTTTGAAAAGCATGGTAATTAAAAAACAATGTTATTGTTTCAGATAATGGTGAATCCCAAATCTCGCAGCAGTCGGTGGATTAGTTCGTCTCATAACGAAAGCGAATGGAATAACTCTTCTGCTAAATTAGCTGATGCCTCTTACTTTGTCCACAATCTTGTCTCTCCCATATTGCTCCATCAAGCTTTTCATCACGTCCCTAAGGATTCCATCGTCATTGAAATTTCTCCACACGCTCTCTCTCGGTACCTAATATCTCGTGAAATCGAGCACATCAGACTCTTGGAGGAGGGCGTTGACCCCACGGCTTCTGTTTTATCCTGTATAGGAAGGTAAGACTATCCAAAAATTTTCAATAAACTTGTAGATAATTAATATTAATAATATTGTAAATATTAAATGATTAATAATTAATAAATAATTAAATAATTAATTATAGCAAATATTTTGGTAACCATTGAAAGAGAGGCATATAGACTAAGTATGTAAATTTTTGTAAAAAAGTTTGAAGGTATATATAATTAATCAGTAATAAATTCATCTAACGGAAACCATTCATACATTAACGTAGAATATAGCTTTATAATCCATTGAGGGATGGGTCTTAAGTTAAAATTTACCTAACCAAAATACAGGGCTTTTCTTGAAAAACTGAAAATCAAACATTGTGTTTTCGAGTGATAAATAATTTTGTTTATCTTCAGTTTTTCATGAAACAACTTTTATTGAGTTATTTACTTAAATTTAAATAAAAAGAATAATTATTCATTGAATGAACGAACGAGTATTGTTTTAACCAGCAAATAAAAAATATTACAGAGTAACAAAGAGAATTTAAGTGCCACAATAAATTAAAAAAACAATAAAAAATAATATTAGTGCAACTTAAAGTATGCTTAAAAACACATTGAAATGACGTATGAGGACTTCCTAAAAACGATACACATTTTAGTAAATTTAATAGAAACGTTAAAGAGCCGATTGGAAATTGACAGTAAAAGCTTGTTAAAAAATATTCAATTTTAGTCACACACTATGGGATAAATACTGAAATTTACATTTACGCAAATGAAACTAAACAGCAAATTTTTTTTGGAGCAAAAACTTTATAAATTTTCTAAAAAATAATTTTAAAAAAGCCATATAAAGAATTAAAAACGCTATATAAATATTTAAAACGTGAATAATTCTTCAAATGACTAGATGGAATTTCCATATTCATCTAAAAGGCTGCCAAATCTATATAAAATCTTCACTCTTTATATTATGGAGTAGTTGTTTTTAGATTCAATAACGGGATACTCAGAATCAATCCAATCTAAGTTCTGAATAATAGTTGCATAGCCTGGCGTTGCACGGGCTTTCTCTTTCTCTCGTGACGCCAGAATTAATGTGTATGTGTTTATACTCGCACAATATGAGTGCCTTCTAAAATTAAGTAATTAAATCTCTTTTTTTCGAAAATTGTTCCATTATTTTCGATTTAAGACAGGTTTCTTTTCCCTCTCTATAGCAGAGCACACCACGTTTTTTTTAGCGTAAAATTATTGTTCTCTTCCCCTTCACAGATAAGATATAGCTTCAAATTTCGATGTACGACTTATAAAAAACAATAGTGCATTAGTTAAAAAATTATTAATGTGAAGCAATAAAAAGAAAATGATTCTGATGCTAAGATTAAGACAAAAAACTTTCATCATTTTTTTTTAATAATAGTTAGTTTCTAAGAATCCAAAATAATAAAATAGATTTCAGTTTTTCATTAATCAATTTTTTTTCTCATGGCAGATTATGAACATTTTAATTAATCAATCAATTGTTACATATAAGTAGCTTTAAAATGTCTCTTAATTGTATTTTAACCCAAATAATAGACGATGTACTTTTTAATTGACAAATAATTAATTTAGTAATTAAAAAATAGAAATAATTCTTTTAAACACACACACACACATATATATATATATATATATATATATATATATATATATATATATATATATATATATATATACTAGCCGTTACCCACCCGCTTCACTGGGTATTTCACGATGTTGTATATATGTATACTGTTTACATATATATTAATTACTGATATCTAGCATTAAGAATTCCATTGTATTGAAAAATATATTTATAGCTGTTATACTCTCGCCCCTTGATATAAAAAGAACATTAATTATAATATCTAATTTCTATTTATATCTAAAATAGAAGTAGAATGATTTTTTTCGCTCACTTAACCTAACAATCAAGTGGATTTCCACCAAAGCAACTTTCAGTGGATCTCTACTCCATAAAATAAACATGCTTGCTAAATTTCAAGTCTAAATCTAACAGAGCAAAAACGGAATTTTTATCATCAATACCTCGTTCAGAGCATTCTTAGCGGATTCCAATTCAACAAATAAAGCATGCAAACCAAATTTTATTATTATAGTCTTAGCAGTTCGAAAACGGGAATTTTGTCTATCAATACGCCCCAATAGCTCTCCCCGCTTCCCCCTGGAGTTTATTTCCGTAAAATCCATTCTTAGTGGAACTCTATTCAATTAAAGAAAATTGCTCAACAAATTTCAAGTAAATGAGTTAAATCCAAAACAGGAATTTTTCTACAACACGCCTTAATTCCTCGCAACCCCACTCCTTTAAGGGTCCGTTTTCGCAAAAATCTTTGTAAAAGGAACTTTATTCCACGAACGTAACATACCGTCTAATTTTCCAGCAGGTGGTTCTGTTAGTTGAAAAGCGGAAATATTTATCTATTACGTCCCTTAATCCCCCTCAGTGACCCTTGGGGATCCATTTTCCCAAAAACTATTTTGTAGTGGATCTCTACACCATGAAAGGAAATCACTTACCAAATTTTAAGACTGTACGTCTAATAGTTTAAAAATGGAAATAATTATGTATAACGCCCTTTAAGCCCCCGCAACCGCCACTTAGGAAACGATTTTCACAAAACCCATCTTATAGCGGATCTCTGCTTAATGAATGGAATCAGCTTACTAAATTCAGAGATTTTACGTCTAATAGTTTAAGAAAGGAGTTAATTGCCTATTACGCCACTTAATATTCTACAACGCCACTTGGGAGTCGATTTTGACAAAACCCATTTTGCAGCGGATATGTACTCTATTAAAGGAATCTGCTTACCAAATTTCAAGACTGTACGTCTAATAGTTTAAAAATGAAAATAATTATGTATAACGCCCCTTAAGCCCCCTCAACGCCCCTTGGAGGTCAATTTTCATAAAAATCATTATGTAGGGAATTTCTACTTTATGAAAGAAATCTGTGTACCAAGTTTCACGACTGTACAAATAGTTTAGTAATGGAAATAATTATCTATAACGCCCCTTAACCACCCGTAACGCCCCTTGGGGTTCGAACTTTGCAAAATGCGTTTTTAGCTGACGTCTACTCCATGAAGGGAACCTACCTACCAAATTTCAAGTCTGTAGGTTTAATAGTTCCAGAGATATCGTGATTAGTCAGTGAGTCAGTCAGTCACACACACAGTGAGTCGCTTTTCTCCTTATATATATATATATATATATATATATATATATATATATATATATATATATATATATATATATATATATATATATATATATATATATATGCAAGTTATAAAAAACAGTATGATGGGAAGCCTAGATATATATATTTAAACTTACTGAAAAAAACATTCAAAAAAGAAAAAAAACTATCTGATGAAAACATTCCTATGTTTTCTTTATTTTATAGTTTTTCATTCCACTGTATTCAGTAAGTTATTTAAACATGTATCTGATGGAAAAAAATTATAACATACAAATCTAACATATTCATTATTTTAACAATAATTTCCTTCTTGGGTTTTGAAATAATAAAATTGATTAAAATTGTTTATTTAGCAATTAATTGGGACATTCCGTTTGCTTAAGGTATCCGACTACTTTAAAATCATGATTTTTTTAAAAATTGGCAAATTTTTTTATGATTTTGTTTTATAAATCTTCTTATTAGCTTTATAAAAATACCAAGTTTGCTATTTTACATTCACTAGAACATAAACTACATGTTTTTTACTAAAAGCAAATTCCATAACTTTACATAAGGTGTCAAACTTTAAAACGCGTTTTACTCAAAATGTGTTTTTTTGAAAAAAGCTCAAACGGGAACAGTGATTGCTCAGAAAGTTTTTAAAATAATTTGCTGAAACTTTTTGTGTATGTTCTGTTTAACAGTAGAAGTGTTTTAACTTTCATATTTATCAATCAATGTTTTATTGCAAAATTTATAGTTCTTCATGGGAATAGAACCACTGTTTTTTTTAAGCAAATTAATATAATAATTCAGAAAAAGCGTGCTCTCGTTTTTGTAAAAATTAAAATTTCTGTTATTCTGATGGTCATTTCAAAGAGGAATAGCCGAGTTTGAAGTATCACATCAAAATTGAAACATTGAGAATTTGTTCATTTACTATTTGTACAGAGGGGGCCCGTTTATGTAATTTTTTTTATCAATTTTAACCCATTTTTTCCCATTTTAGTAGTAATAATTTATTTTTCTCTTCTTAATGTTAGCCTTTTTTTTCTTAAAATGTACTGAATAAATCTAAAAACAAAAAAAAATCTCCATTTCTCCATTTTTTTAAAAAAAAGTGTTCGCAAGTAGTCGGATACCTTAAGAAGTAGTAGTAAAAAATAAAATCTCGTTTATTGATAAAAACATATTAAATATTTAAAAAAATTATAAAATAATTAAATTGGTATATAATATATGTATCATTTTTATTATATTAATTAAAAATATTTTTCTGTAAATAATTATAATATATATTTCATATATTATTATAACATTATATATAATATTTTATTTATAATATATTGTATATATCATATAATAAAACTTGTGTATCCAATTTTTATATAAAATATCCTTTAATACTTATTTTAACATACTTTTACAATAAGTGGTATTTATTAATAATTATATTTATATGAAGAATTTATAAATATTTATATAATTACAGTAATTGTTTTATTTTTAAAATGCAAAATAATTTCTCAAAATATGTTTTAATATTCAATAAACCTTTTCTAAATAAATTTTTTTATAAAAATAATTAAATGAATTGAAAGAATAAAAAAAAGTAACCAATAGCGCGAATCAACCTAGGCCAAAGGCATAGTAAGGAGATGGTCTGACAATCGAGCCATAAGATCCGTAATCGAGCCCGCAGAGCAGTGCCTCTCAAACTTTCAATAGACCAATTTTCAATCATAATTTTATCGCACTCCCCCGATACATCAATAATGTATTTACTGCCATAAAAATGCACTTTGACGCTAAGGCTATAATGCCATCTTAATTATAAACCGTATAAGTATTAAATGTTGTATATGTTACTTTTAAGTAATACATATTTTTAAAAAAGTTACTTAAAATATACATTACTTGCTTGTTATGTATTTTTCTTTCTCTAATTTTTAACTTGGAACAGATCGCAAAATGACACATTTAATTAAAGATTTATTTCCTTCAGCATCCATTTCTCGAAGTACAAATGTCATGAGAAAAATAGTCTACTCTTTTTTGCAATCTATCATATCCATCACATCTGGCATTATCGAGAACGTTTGCATGAGTCTGGGCAACCTAACGGACGTCTGCGCAAAACATGTAAAAATGCTTTTCGTCGTACAATTCCAGTCAATTTTGGTTGACTCGATACTTCTATAGCTACCGAATCTAGCTTGAATGTACATTTTATAGTTTGCACGTTAATTGTAATTCACGGTAATTAAGTATTTACGGCAGTAGATTAAAACAAAATCACACATACATTTTTAAGTCGGAGGTTCGACGATAATAAAGGATCAACAAGTACACAGACGAGCATGGTTCAGTAAATTAAATCAAGGAAATATTCTCAAAAACACTTAAATTTTGGATTTACCACTACTGAAATAAATGATGAAAAAAACGCCCTTGCTCGTTATTTGTTAAAACTTGCAAATCTGAAGAACAACATGTGAAAGTTGTTTTTAAAACCATGTAAAATCATTTAGCCATGTTGGCAAAGAATTTTAAAAAGTATTTTCTTGATGAGGACAACTTGGTAGAAAATTACGAGTGGATTATAGGGATCAAAATACTCCAGAAGGGCTCTCAAATGCTGAAGAAGAAATCTTCATAAATTTCACATTCAGTGAAAAATTAAAAGGCAATATTGTAATAAATTGCTTTTTGAATTTTTGGTACAGGTGGATGCTGAATTTTCTGCACACAAAAACAAAAGCACTTCGTATACTATTACCCTTTTCAACATCCTTTGTTACACCGGATTTTCTGCGGTGGCTGCTTTGAAGACAAAATATAGAAAAATACCCCCGAGGCTCAATTTCTGATATTAAACCTTCCTTTGAAAAACTTTGCTCTACAAGACAAGCCCGTGGAAGTCACTAACAATTATTAAACTTGTTCTTAATTTAGTATTAAGAAATTAGTTATAAAATACCTTCTTCAGCACTAACACATTAAGCGTATACTGGCTGAAGTACCGGCTCTTCGCACAACTTCATTTTTTAAAAAAGTAAAACATTATTCTTGATATAATAGCTGAACTATAAGGAGAAAAAAACCGTGTGCAAGACATTGCATCCAAAAATATAAAATGATTTTGTTTAAATGAATGCTTTCATTGTAAATAGCTTTAAAAGAACTGTAATGTTATTCCTCATAGAATTAGGATTTAGAATTAATGTTAAATAATGAAAAAAAGAATATAAAATTCCGATGAAGAATAATTGTGTTACTTTTTGATATTTAAAGCGAGACGAATTCAAAATGTCTTAACCCGGGAGCAGGCACGCACTCATTACTAATCTTAATGGTAATTTGGGGTGATTCAGTCGCCCCAATCATTTGTTTATAATTATTTTTACTTTACCTGATAAAAATCGTAATTCCAGTGAATAATTATTAGAGAAAGTATACTTACCGGCTTTCAAGGGCTTTTCAATTTTCTTTTATAATTTGACAAAAAAATCCAATATAACTGAACTAAAATGATTCAAAAGGGCGGAACCTTAATAAAGGACACTTATCAGAGACACTTTTCCTTAATATTATAGGAATCTTATTTGCTGGCAAAGGTGTCATATTTTGTTCAAGTTATTGTAGTTTAACTGTGCTTTCATGATCGAGTGAGGAAATATTAACGTCGCACTGTTCAGCTACAAGAGGGCTTTTGGAAACGGACCTCGTAATTTTGAACCATGGTCTAGTGACGAGGACGACACTTAAGCTGGCCTCTTTTAACTACCACACCACTCCAACGAGATCACGTTTGAGCTCTCGACAGATTTAACGTGCATCTCTACCCTATACGGCGGGTCTTTAGCTGTACTGGGCTCGAACTCGTGACACCTTTGGTGATCAACAAATGGCAAGTTGAACTTTTTCTTCCTTGTGTCTTTTTGACGAGACGAACTGAACCTTGTGGTACACTTATGGCTTCATATTTTAGTTGATGGAACTCTTTAGGAAGCATTCGAAAATTTACTTTCGTTTCATGTTCATCGCGTTTCTCAATCATGAATGATAGGGATTCTTTCAACGGGTTCTTCCTTTGCTTGATCAGTTTTAACTTCCTTCAATAGAGATCAAAGATGCCCTGCACCACCGTTCCCGGGTTAAAAGTGTATTCAGAATAAAAATATGGATGATCTAAAAAGAATTATGTTTTTCACTATGTTTTGTATTTTTGAGAATACCCATAAAAATAAATCTTGATCCAATAATCCTTCAAGTAAATTAATCATTTTCCAAATATCATGAAACTCTTTATTATTAACAGTTTCCCTAAACGAAAAACAAACACATAAAAGATGGGATAGAACAAAAAAGAACTAAACATACCAATAAGTTGGAAGGTCAATCAAGTAATCAGCAAATATATTATGCTGCCTGGCTGAAAAGTGAATCAAGTCTTCCTTTTCTTTCTACAGCTAATGTACAGTATTTCACTAATAATAATAGTGATGATATTTTTATCTTCCTAGAGTTTTTTGCAGGGTCTAAGTTTCGTTTTTTCATTTAAAGAGTAATATTTTAGGTTTAAAAAGAAAACTTAATAAAAAAAACTCTCATCGAGGGTTAAAAGCAAATTAAACAAAATGTTCTTTTTTTAATTTGGTTTTGGGATCAAAAGTAGCTATTTGATGACGTAATATTGCCAAATGATATACATAAATTTTTTTTAGTGTAAATGTGCATTTTTTTTATTATGGAAGAAATCATTTTGTTTTACTTCATTCTAGTTACTTTTTTGAAAAATCTTTTTATTTTCGATATGCTCGTGCCCCACTTGTAGGATTATCTCACCCCCAGTTCGACACGCCCCACACTTTGAGAAACGCTGCCGTAGAGTGAAAAGTCCCTTTAAATAAAAGGAAATATATTATATGAACATTGTTTTTTTTTCAATGGAAGTTACACTTATTTAACTTAAACGTAAGAAAGAATGAATACAAAACAAATGAAATCTGCTTTCGATTAGAAATTTTTATCACAAAGAAAAAGAAATTTTTGTTTTTTAAACGGATGTTTAAAATGAATTTTTTTAAAACTAAGACGTACAGAAAATGAAGCAAAAATGAATTTTTCACTCGCATTTTTTTCTCGCCAAATCTGGCTTCTTTTCTAGTGTAACCTTTCAGCAAATGTGAAGTGTACAGGCGAAAAGATAGTCATTTGGCGCCAAACCCTTGGCTATTGTAAAATTGCGTTTTTTGCTGAAGTTTTAATTTTTTGAGGGCTTCCTTTTTGAGTTAATGCTTTCAAACTTCACATATCGATTACAAAATACGGTAATTTTTAAACAAAAAAATGAAAAAAATACTGCATTGTGTGTGCATGATTAACTCTCGCAAAGAGGGTAAAAACCGAAAAACACAATTTTTTTTAAAAAAAACCTTAACTTTTGAAGAAATTTTTTCAATATTTGTACAGTCTACGGATAATATCATTCTACACATGGAAAAAAAGTTTCATGAGATTATTTCTATAACTAACAAAATTATTAAATAATATTAGAAAAAAGTTTTTGACATTTTATTGTTTGAATGACTGATTTTGAAAGATAAAAGCTTTTTTTAGTGTTCAATATCATTTCATTAACGCGAAAGAAAATGAAAACGGAATGATTTAGACATCATTTTCATAAAAACATATCGATTTTGACGCATTTTAGAAAAAAATCGGAAAAAATAGAAAATATCATTATTTTTGAAAAAGAATTAAACCGTATCGTGGCGAAAAAAATGATCTTTCTGATTCTGTTATTATTCTTTGTCTGAATCTGATAGAAAAAATTAGATCGTGTTTTAAAAACGTTGGGGGTTAAAAAATTCGGTTGTTCATTCTGATTGCGGGATATTAGTGGAAGAAACAACATGCAGGAGTAAAACAATTGCTTTTGTTTTAAGGTTTTTCATTAATATCTTATAACGAATTGCAAGATCGGAATATAAATGATGAAAATGGATTTCTCAGATCATTCCCAATCTTTTGGTACCTTTGGCCAGTTTCTGCGTCGTGTGGGTCGTGAGAATATATTGACGTACACACAAACATAGATACGTTTGTTTACTTAGGAATTTTAATAGTGTAGATAACTGATGGAAATTTTAAAATTATGATAATAAGAAAATATTTACAATAATTTACAGATGCATCTTATTTGGACATGAAATTGAGAATTTATCTAAAACAATAAAAATTCAAGTCATGTACCAAAATATAACACATCACAAGCGTACACAATTTCATTTAACAACAATTATTTCCTATCAATCAGCCAGTGGCATTTCAGCTGAATCATCCAGCTCTCTCTATATACGTATTCAAATACATATACACATACAGAATTACATATACGTAAGACACATTATCAATTAGTTCCCCATCCGGTAAAGTGGTTAGTGACGCTGACTGAAGGCATGGATGTTTGTATATGAATAGTGCGTTTTCGGGGCATGGACTGTCGAGCCACAAGTCCGCTCGTGAGGATGGCAGAAGGACAACCTGATCCCCCCAGGGTATTTTCCCTTAAAATTGTGGGGGGCGAGCAAACGATAGGTGTACATCTAGCTCCTTGACATGAGGAATTGCGTGGGCCTGGATCTGACGCAGTGGAGATCACAGGTGGCATAAGAAAAAACAACAACATTTTCAAACTTATTAAAGATATTCTCGTCAACAGTACAAGTCCCTTGGTATAAGCAATTGTTACTTTAAACAAATGTTTTCTAAATTTCATACAATTTAATTTATGCATCAGTAATTTTCTAAACATTTTGTGGTAATTATACTTTTTTTTTGCATTACATAAAATATTTCTAAGAAAAGTCTATTTGATTAAAGCAAAAAATTACCTGACTACTTATCTAAACAAAGTAAAAGAAAAAAAACTACCTCTGAGAACACATGCACTTTTTTAGCGATTATCTTGCTGCTTACTAAGTAGGAAAGACAATAAATACTTATTGTAGGGACTCCAAATCATAACATCAAGGACTACTTGCGTTCGAAATTTCTTACAACAGCGTTTCTCAAACTGTGCGACGCACCCCCTTGGGGGCGTGATGACTCTACGAGGGGAGGCGCGAGCATACTGAAAAGTCAAAAACAAAAAATTACTTTAGAAAATTATTAATTTACTGAATGAGAGTAAAACAAAATGCATTCTGACATAATAAAAAGTAAAATACACATTTACACGGATATATAATACTTATAAATGTATCAGTGCTACACAATGTACTTCATAATTAATTTAACAATTCTAAGTTAAGAACAATTTTAATAATTACCAGTGACCCCATAGGACTTCGGAATAATTTTATGAATAGCAGTGCAGAGAAAAGATCATACTTCGGAGAGACGTATATGTACGTTAGGGGGAATTAACGCTTTGATTGAGCAAGGCGTTTATCCACGCCAGTGACACTTAAAAGGTTGAGGTCATATCGTAGTTTTAGCGTCGAATTATAATATTATTGAATTCAATACATTGTTATTGTATGAGGAGGGCGTGATGAAAATCATGATGGAATACTGGGTTGCGAATATTTAAACTTTGAGAAGCTCTGTCTTACAAGGATATTGTACTTCCTTCCAAGCTTTTGGTCAGATCGTGTCGTCTCTATCATGGATTTATTTCCTCTGGAGAATTGAAGTTGTATTTTCTTTATGTTTGTGACTTTTGGCTCTAAGCAATCCTTACTTTGGCTCCCCATCTTCTAAAAGACGTCACTTTATACGGCCTCACTTGAATAATCAATCCGCGACAACTGTGGTAACCGTCTTGGTAGTGGTCAAAACACATTCGATGCAAATCGTTTAGTAATTTATTAGGATCAATACTAGGGGTAATGATTTCCAGGTTTTTCCATTCCAGTTAATTTCTGGAGAATCCCAGGAACGTTATAGTTGTTCCTGAGTTTCCCGGATATTTATCAAAATTTCAAAACAATTATGAACAAGTCATTTTAAAATGACATTAATAAAAATTATACAAAATAAGGATACATATAAATTCAAAAATGTATACATAGCTATACATTAGCTAAAAATACAAAAAAATTATGAAACATGTTACTTAATAATTTTTAAGGTGTGATTTAACAAACATAAGAAATCTGTGCTGTTATTACTCAACCTAGCTCTCAGCTTTGTTTTGAATAACCCTCAGCAGAAAATCCTCTCTCAATTTCAGCTGATGTTTGAGAAACTGTTTTCTCTCTCTCTCTCAAAGCCTTACCCAATTTCAAATTTAAAGATTGAGTTTCAATTATTTTTTTAATCAATCCTGAATCTATTATTTTTCTAGTAATGCTACTAAGAGATAAATATTAAGAGATAGATAAACTTGAAAATTTATTTGCTGCTTGAGTTATTTAAAAATATTAATTATTGCATTTAAGAGCTTTTATTTGTGCAAGCGATTTCTTATTCATGAAATTGATATATTTTGGGTGCATCAAAAAAAAATAACTAAATATTACCGTAAAAACATCACACAAAAGTTTAGTTTAAAAAAATGAAAAATATGAACAGTTTCAAGGTTTTTTAAAAAATTTCTTCTATTAAATAGTTTGGAGGTTCATTCCCTTCTTCAAACCTCTGATTCAATTAAATAGTTTTAAATAAAGACAAGTACTGAAAAAAAATACAAATCAAATAAGCTGAAGTTTTAATCATAAGGGCTTACATTATCAATGTGAATCAAGATATCAGAAGTTCATTAAAATAGGCGTGCTGGTAGACTACGAAATAATGTTCCTTTAAAAACAATACTTTTAATTAACGAAGCGTTGTTCGACAGCTATTGTTCAGTGTTTAATGTATTTACTCTTTCCTACTACAAGGTGCAAAAATTGTCCCCAATCCTATCTTATTACATTCTTACCCCACTGTTAGAGGCTCAAACGGACATTTATCCTTTAGAGGAATTAGAGGTGAATGATTGAAAAATTGCAACAGTGTGGGTCAGCTAAAACTGATATCCGAGGTTCGAAATCTGCAGTCAAGTTAAAGCTAGCTATCTCTGATTATTTCATCCCCATGTCATTCTCGGGAATACAAAAAGTCTTTCCCCGGAACCCTAGGAAAAGACCCTTATAAGCACCATATGATTGTGGCCTCTTAGCAGCCATTTTCTGTAGTTTATAATTTTTATCCTTAATTTGCTTGCACTTTCTTTTCTACCTACTGTCTGAAGAGGAAAAGGATGGTACGAGACGTACTCTTTTACATTACTGAATTAAACCATATTAACATTTGGGACACCTGAGGTACTTCTATGAACTGATAAGCCACTCAAAACTGCAACGAGCTATACGCACATCTTTTATACTCTGAAATATGCATACTACTCCTCTGAGGTGGAACATGCTTCAAGGGTCCTCATTTGATGCACATTAACTGTTACCCTATTGATATCTTTCCACAGGATTTCAACAACAACAGAAATCTCTCTTTCCCACATCAAATCCATTCCCTACACACAGAGACACCGCCTTCTTTCTAGAACATGAAACTTCTATGTAATCACATTCAGTTTCTAGAATCTATCTTTCTCTTAACTTTCAACTATATTTCATCTTAAACAAACTTCGCACCTTGATCTATAATTACCAACGCACATCTGACCTTTTATTTCATCAAAAAAGTACTTCCTATAAACATCTACAAATATAAATAAATTATCTGTTGAAGTCCATACCCCATAAGGCCTTTTAAAACGTCTCCTGCAGCAAAATAGGAATATGCGGCATCTCAACTGTACTCTCCTTCTCTCCCTTCAAAACAATTGGAGGATTTCTGTAATCTTTATTGATTCCCTCATTTACCCGTTCAACTCCTGATCAAACACCCTTTCATCTCGATCTTTTTTTTACTTGTTTTGATGTTGATTACCGTACTTGTGTATTGTATCCAATCTCTCATTCCTACCAGACTATTTTACAAACCTTACGGCTGCCTGTAAACATTTTGTATTTCATAAGACCTCCTATCCCTAAAACTGTCCTAAGCACCATCGATTTGTCTGCCTTCAAAACTTTGACCCTTCATATAGTTAGTTGCGAAAGCATGTGCTAAATGTCAGCTCTCATTTGCTGGTTGTTTGCAACAATTGGGCATTTTCTCTTGCGTACCCTTAACTTCTTCAAAATAAACTACTGGCAGAACCAGGCATAACACGATATGCTGTACTTAACCTTATTCTGCAGTTATCAATTATCAAATCAAGTTTGATCATTTTTCCGCTTTCAAAACAGATGAACAGAATGAGTGGGAAACTGCGTCCGTTTTGCTACGAAACATAAAATTCTGACTCTGTTGCACTCCGATCACATACCACAGGGAGCTCTCCCCCAAGTAATTTCTCTAGCAGTAAAAAGTCCATTGTTGTATCCTGAACAAATGCATAGCCAATTAATTCAAACCAGTAATGAACTAGAACTTATTATTTTTAAAATACGCACAAGCGGACGTTGATATGATTTCATAATACTTAATATGGCTCTCTACGGCACTTAAGAGAACTCAACCCCATTCTCCATTCGGCTAAAATACGTCTAGAATAAGACTGTCGTCCTCAATAGATTCATATCCTTGGGGTGGAATGAAAAGATTTGCTACCATTGAAAAGTACCAATGTGCATTCCAATGCTGTGGGGTAGATTCAATAAATATTTAGTTATTCTAATCACAATATTTTAATGGTAAATATACAATTAGAGCAAAATAATCCTCGACATGGAACCAAATTAATAAATGTTTAACCTTTAAGAGATAGATATAAGACACCTCGAAGCAAGTCTATTTTTTGACAGTATTTAAGAGTAATCGAACCAGAAAATCCTGACTTTTTCACAAAGAGACTGAAATCGAGCAGTCAGCAAATAGCCTTACCAGAGCTTAATTCGAAACACGTGAGAATTGATTCGACTGCATTGAAGGGCCTATGATTGCATAAAGTTCATGATATTGCCCACTGAAATGGACAAATAAAGATTTTCAATGGTCCTGGAAGATCTTGTCCAAGTCAACTTTCTACGATTCTGATATTATGGACGAATCCAATGACTTAACGCAAAGCTGACGGTCTAAGACAATCTGCAATAGAGATTGACCTGCTTCAAGTCTTCCGGTGCTTTGCCAACTAATATTATCATCTAAATTTTAATAGCTACTTATTTTCACTGTTTGCTTTTGAATTTCCCGGATAAAATTTCACAAAGAAATTTAAAACATACAATTATCAAAAAATCTTCAAGATTTATGAGTGAACCATGCACGAAACCAGGGGCATGTGAATTTATAAAACATTTTCTACAAAATACACAGCTCACATTCTCAAGCAATTGACACTAATATTTGCATTACGATTTGCATTATGGTTTTGATACCTTAATTTATAACGTTTTATTCACTCTTTTTCAAGAAATTCAATTAAGGATCTCTTTTTACTGAATATCAAATTAGACATGGAATGTGTCATATGATTTTATAAGTACTTCATGTATTACTGTTTTGTGTCTTCTTTTTCAGGTTATACATATTAGGCTTGAATCCTGATATCGAGAAGCTATACCCCAAAGTGCAATTCCCAGTGCCTAAAAGCACCCCAATGATATCCCCTTTAATCAAATGGGATCACTCAAAGAGCTTGCCTGTACCTAGATGGGACGAACACTTGGAGCCTTCTGAAACTATATTCGATGTTGATGTTACTTCTGAAGAATCCTCTGAAAATTATTTACTAGACCACTTCATAGATGGCAGATATCTGTACCCAGCCTGTGGCTATTTATTCTTGGCTTGGCAAGCCCTGGCAGAAATGATTCACGTTAATTATGAATGTCTGCCTGTCGTCTTTGAAGACGTCAAGATACACAGAGCTACGATATTGAACAAAACAGGTGAGATAGTGTTTTTAATGGGCGATTCCAGTTAGTTACCAGGTTACATATAATATAACATGATTCTAAGAAACTTGAAATAAGGAACATTAGCCTCGTTTACCTGTTAAAAGATAAACACTACATAAAAAGCAGAAACAGTAAAAACAGGTCTTGAATACAAACAAATAATGAAATGTTCCATCTGCTTCAAATTGTACAAATGTGATATAGACCGATTTTCATGAGATTCCATCCCACCCTTGCCTTGAGGCATCTGATTGTTCCATTAGTTAGGCATCTGATTGTTCCCACTCTAGTCGTAAATAAATTTTTTTTAGCTTAATATTTTTCCTAGTTTCACACTTAAATGCGTTATTTCCTTCTCATATAACTACAGTATATCCACACATCTATAAAATTCTTCACGAGGTAGAGATGCCTCACTTCGTGAGGCAGACTAAATCATAATATTAGAAGTTGTCAGTTGCTGAGGCAAAATATCTCTTCCCTTCAGCACTTTTGTGTCTCAGCAAAAAAATTTCATTTCCCCACTGGAAAGCCTTGTATGTCCATGTTGGCCCCAAGCGGTATAGCTTAAGTTTTCATGTTACAAAGGAAAGAGGGTAATATTTGCCACTATTTAATCATTAATCTTTCACAAGCAAGAGTGGTCGCTGTATCCTAGTCGTCAAGGTATCGGATCGTGGCTGGTTTGTCAAGAGTTCGAGCCCAGCACCACTAAAGACCCGCCGTGTAGGGGAACAACGCACGTTAAATCTATCGAGAGCTCAAACGTCCTCCCGTTGGTGTGTTGTGGTAGTTAGAAGAGGGGAGGTGGTGACAGCTCAGATGTAGTTCTCGTCACTTCACCATGGTTCAAAATGACGTGGTCCGTCACCAAAAGCCCTCGTAAAGCTGAACAGTGCGATGATAATATTCACTCACTCATTCACGAGCAAGAAATATCTCAAAATTTGTGCATTTTTATATCATAGCAATGTTTTCTAAATTCATTGTTCCAATTTTTAATTAAATAACTTGCAAACTTTCAAATGCATAATTTTTTTAAGGGAAGTTTTGAAATTTTAAAATGATTGCCTTTATTAAGCAAACTCTAAAAAATAAAATAGATGCTTGATGAGCGACATTTCAGAAGTAAGAAGAGAATAGAAGTTATATGAATGGCATGTTTTACAGTAATAACACGTGAATAAAAGGGATATATATATATATATATATATATATATTATTTGTTTTGTATTCTATCAATGTATGTAAATAAAATTGATATTTACATACATTGATAGAATACAAAACAAATAACCATTCAAAATTTGCAATAGACACGCATGATCGTGAGTAATACTCGTTGCAGTTGGGAGGTATGAAACAGTGGTGGCACGATAAAACGCAATGGGTTAATAGGGGGTATGAACCACTCTCACAGCCCTACAGGCCTCGCAGCGGGATGTCATGGTTGAAATAAGGCAGTTCATCAGTTCTTGTGGCAATTGGTTCCACTCGTTCAGCAACACGGTTTTCATTTTTTGGATGATTCTCAGAGGGGTTTGCGAGTTTCAATCGTCCTCCCCAAAGCGTCCTAGACATGCTCTATAGGGTTGAGGTCTAGAGACCTGGCTGGCCAATCCATACGGTGAATATCCTCACTATCTAGAAATTCTTTGACCAGAAGAGCTCTATGTGACTTTGCGTTGTTGTCGATTAGAATGAACTTGGGCTACATGTACACCTGAAAAGTGGAACATAAGGCTCCAAGAAATCATCCGTATACATCTCACCAGTTACACGGCTTCCTTCAAAGACATGGAGAGGTCCAACATGATGCCTGACCAGACCATTAAACTTTCTCCGCCATAACTGTCGATATCTCGGACATTGGAGGGCAAGTAATGGGTACCTGGTTCTCTCCATATGAGACGGAACTCATCGGTTAACAGAACGGTCACCCATTGATCCATACTCCCCTCTCTAAGCTGTCTGCATTATTCTAAACAGACTCTCCTGTTCGTAGACGTGAGCTGTTTGAAAGCAGCAGGTCTTTTGGGAAAAAAACCCTTTCTGATAGTCTTTTTGAAACAGTTAATCTTGATACACATGGGTTCCTGTGGCTGCATACAAGTAACAAGAGAGCTGAGAAGCTGTATCCCTTCTGTCACGCCTCACTATAATCGACAAATAGGGATCTTCTCTGTGGACGACCTTTCCCCGGTTTTCTCTTGATGGATCGAGCATCATGGAACTGTTTCCTTAAGTTAAACATTACGCAGGGCGTTAAATTGAATTTTCCACAAATCTGGATTTGACATTGTCCCCTGTTTTTAACTCAACGCACTCAGCCACTTCATTTCATCATCCAAAAGTTGATGGTTACTTATTTTTACTGTTAAAATTTGAAATGAACCGATTGCTTCAAAATAACACCAGAGTTTGTGTTTATAAGTATATATATATATATATATATATATATATATATATTATATATATATATTATATATATATATATATATATATATATATATATATATATATATATTATATATATATATATATATTATATATATATATTTATATATATATATATATGTATGTATGTATATAGTCTTATTCTCTACAAACAAGAGATAACATCCAACAATCACATTCGAAAAACACATAGACAGTAGGGAAATCACACAATGAAGGACACATCAGCAACCGAGATTAAAAATTATAAAATGGATGCTGCAGTATTATAAACATTGCTAACTTAGGACAGATAATATATAAAATAATTTACATAAAAGTGGGGTTGAACATGCTTTTTGCCCAGCCAACCTTCTCCCTTTATGTAAATAATACTGAGAACAAACCTATTGAAGTAATATGGATAGGAATATCTAAATCCATTACAAGGTAGAGGTAGCTTACCTCAAAATTGCACTTAAAAATGCAGAGCCCGCGCTAAATCTGAGTGCAATAAATAAGTTATTGCCAGATTCGGGACCCTAATGCAGATTTAAATCATGTGAATAGCTGAAATGTAGTACTTAACAAAAGTTTAAAAAGAATGGGAAAAAAAAGATTAATATGAGAGTATATATAACAAATTACCATAACTTTAGTAACACTAGAGTATATAAGAATAAAATAATAAATAATTTTATCTAATATTAGAATATGGAGGTAACTATAACTATGAAATATGTAAGTTTATAGTAATAAACTATTATTAATCTCACAGAATTTTTAATCCTTACTATTTTGAATAGCTTTATTAATATAACTATTAATAAAATTGATTGGTTATTTCTGATTGAAGCAATATTTAGTAAAATGTTTATAGTTATTTATTATTTCTGATTTTTTAACACCAGAAATTTATTGCGTTGTATATAATTAATAACAATATTTCTGATTATAGAAACGTGTACATTACTCACACAAAGAGGAACTTTATGATATTGAAATTAAAATCTTCTCTTTTATCATAAATATTAGAAACTATTACATTACCTTTCAATTTGATTTGTATGTCAAAAACATTTGCTTCATTGTTGTTACTATTTGTCTGTATTAAATTAATATATTGTGGATAAAAATTAATGTTAGGTATAAAATTGACTTGTTTGCCAAAAATGATTATCTCATCTATATAAAGATAAATATAATATTTAGAATTATTAATGTAACTACTTTTTCATAAAAATGTAAGCATAAATTGGCAAAACAGTTGCTCGCAGGGCCATCTTGTGGCAAACCTTTAATCTGCAGATAATAGTCACTCTTATGATATATATAGTTCTCTTTAAGTACAAACCGGAGTAGTGAACCAAATCTATCATAATTAACATTATTAAATAAATTATCTTTAGGTAAATTCTCGAGTATATTAGTCAAATCATCAATATTAATAGAATTAAAAAGATCTTCAAAATCTAAACTATGGACTGAATAAATCTTTTAACTTTCATTTGTTCAATTAGTGATTTACTACTTTTAAGAATGGCTGCGGATTTAAGATTATTTATTGTATCATGTAATATTTCTCTCTCTCTCTCTCTCATGGAGAATTTTGCCATTTTTGCTAATATATGTATTAAATCCATTTGTAACTGTCCTAAATTTGACTGGTTCTTTATGAAATTTGAGAGTAAGAAATATATGTGGAAATTTAAAGTTATTATTAACTTTTGAATTCTTAATTGCTTATGAAAAGCCAAAATTCGATTATTTATTTCTCTATCAGAAACAGATGACTTGATAAAAGCTGTATTATTATCAAAATAATTGTTGATCATTAAATTATAAAGGTATTTACAAAAAAGTATAAGGCAAAATTTCCTGGCACTTTTATTTATTTTGCAATTTTTTAATTTGATTTTTAATATCGTTAAAAGAGATTTTATTATCTATACCAAAGTTATATTTATTAAGCTGCTGTGTGTGTGTAATATTATCTTTGAATTCTGCGAATGCTTCTATAGGCATACTATATTTAATAGCTATTTTTTATATAAATTGCTCAATATCATTATGTAACTGATTTTTTATAATTTTGTTATTATTCGAAAACATTAATCTAAAGCCAGTACCTTTATTCATTATGTTTCTAAGATTATTGTCTTTTATAATATTGAGGTCACTAGTAACAACATGTTTGTGATGTTTATCAATGAATTCCTTAAATTCATTACATTTACATATTAAGCTATCTTGCTTTATAGGCACATTATATTAAAATTGATCTACCTATTTTTTATTGTATTTGAAGGCTTTTTCAATAGTAATATTTTTTATTGGGATAGATGACATGTGTTTATTAAAAATGCCAGAAAAATTAATATTGTCATATGATTTATTCATATATAAAAGAGTATAATGTTCTATTTGATAGTCTTTATTTACATTAACTTTTATATTATGTTTATGTTTCAAAAATATAATAATACGCAAAGCATGGCAATCTTTAATTATATTTGAAATTAGTACATCTTCTATTATACCTAATTCTGTCTTACTGAGTCCAAACATAAAAGATTTAATGTGTGTTTTATGTTAAAATTGTTATCAAAGCTAGTACAAATATCTATAATACTATCTGTAAGGACTTTTTTGTCTCTACTATATATATATATATATATATATATATATATATATATATATATATATATATATATATATATATATATATATATATATATATATATATATATATAATATATATATATAATATATATATATATATATATATATATAATATATATATATATAATTATTTTTATTTCTTAAAATCACAATGTTTTTCTGATTTTCTTAAAAAAATTTGCTATGAAACAAGGTTTTCTTGTATTCATTATTGTTATGTGTGATAAAGTAATAAGGCTTTAAATAATTTTTCTTTTTATGGTTAAAAAATTTTAGAATTTTTTGCAGCTTTTGTTTACAATTTCGCAAAACATTTTCATGTTTATTAGAGCAGTAAATAATTATTTAGCTTTAATATTAAAATATCATTAGAGTTGTGTATGGCGTAAATAAACATTTAAAAGAAGTTGACAATCATACCATATTACTAAAATATTTGTTTTAGAAGTACATTTAAGTAAAATATTTAAATACGTCAAATATTGAATTAATAGTTTCTATAAAAACAGAGCTTCACAACTACAATCTCCCAGAGCATGACAGTTTTATAAATTCATAACAATCTTGATATTATGAATGTTACACACACACACACACACACACACACACACATATATATATATATATATATATAGCTAGAAAATCTAAGTATAACTAGTCAAGATAGTAGGAAATATAAGCCACAATAGTATAATAGCAAACTCCTTGCTTTAGGAACCAAGATTCCAGGTTTAAACAAAGTTTTAAGGCTAACTGACCTTCACTTGTAATTTGCTTCTTCTCCTGAGCTATAGGGAAAGGAATGAGTAATATAGGGTGTTTTTTTAGAGGTATAGAACTTTAAATTGCAATAAAACAACGATGTATTATTCGATTGACATGAATTTTTTTTCGAAAGATAATCTTGTGGCATTACATTTTAAATATGATCAAGCAAGGCATAGATTCGTCGAATGGGCCCGAAACGAGATTGCCGTTGTTCCCGATTTTCATAAGCGAATTTTGTTTAGCGATGAAGCGCACTTCTGGTTGAATGGCTACGTCAACAAACAAAACTGCCGCATTTGGAGTGAAGCTAATCCACAAGTGTATGTCGAAACACCGTTACATCCAGAAAAACTGACTGTTTGGTGCGCTTTATGGGCTGGTGGAATCATTGGTCCGTACTTCTTCAAAAACGACGAAAGACACAACGTTACAGTCAATGGTGATCGGTATAGAGCCATGATTACTAACTTTTTCATTCCTGAATTGAACAATCATGATGTCCAGGAGCTGTGGTTCCAACAAGACGGCGCAACATGTCACACAGCTCGTGCCACAATCGATTTATTGAAAGACACGTTTGGTGACCGCCTAATTTCACGTTTTGGACCTGTGAATTGGCCTCCAAGATCTTGTGATTTAACACCGCTAGACTATTTTCTGTGGGGCTATGTAAAGTCATTGGTCTATGCGGATAAGCCACAAACGCTTGACCATTTGGAAGACAACATTCGCCGTGTTATTGCCGATATACGGCCCCAAATGTTGGAAAAAGTCATCGAAAATTGGACGTCCAGATTGGACTACATCCGAGCCAGCTGTGGCAGTCATATGCCAGAAATAATATTTAAAATGTAATTCCACAAGATTATCTTTCGAATAAAAAAAACTCATGTCAATCGAATAATACATCGTTGTTTTATTGCAATTTAAAGTTCTATACCTCTAAAAAAACACCCTTTATTAGGGGAAACTTGAATTTTAGAAATAAAATACACTGTACTATTAAAATATAATGATAATATTATAGACTACTAGTATTTACTGGCATGGATTTAAAGTCGATGCAATAAAATAGATAGAAAGATTTACTTCGTGAGTACGGCAAAAAATTTTGTTTCCTGCTCAATACATAAGGAAAATTGTAGTACTGCATGGATTAAAATAAATGAATTATGATAAAATAATTTTAAGTCTATATGCATTTAAAAAATCTTAAATATTGATATAGAATTTTATACAAAATAAAAAAAGACTTCACAAACATACACAAGAATATTTAATTAAAATATAGTTTTATTAATTTACTAAACAACATTTTTAAAACGTATACATACTTCATACAAAATATTTCTTTTTGAAATTGAAACTCATGTTTATGAAAAGCAGAAATTTTTAAATGCATTTATTCATTTTTAGAACGGACAACATTTGCTGTTTATATTACTTACATAGAAAGAAAGTTTGAGATCTCTGAAGGAGGTTCAATCGTTTGCACAGGGCGTGTGAATGTTTTGGATGAAACAAAACATAAAGATTCAACTCAATGTTTTAAGAATGAGGATATGAAAAACCTTACACTGGATGCAAGTGATGTGTATAAGGAATTAAGGTTGAGAGGATATGAATATGGTCCTAAATTTCAAGGAATTATTGGAGCTGATGTTGAAGGTATTTTTTTAATCTTTTCTTTCGTATCTTGAGCATGTATTTATTTGTAAAATATTTTTAATGAGTCTCAAAAAAAGAAGTAAAAGAAAGAAGTAGAAGTAAAGGAGAGACGTAGGCAAGGACTAATACAGTCGTTTTAATTCTTTGAAGTAACAAAAATCAATAGAGACATTATTTTTGAAAGAAAAATACTTCCTTTAAAAGCAAATTATTACTTTTAATTTCGTCTAAGAAAACTCAATCAATTTGAGCAGTCCTATAAAAATCCAACAAAATGTTTAGGCATTACGGATTCGTGAATGTGGCAGTTATTTTAGCGTTACATATTTTTAAAATACACCTCTTAAATAATTATGAGATATGTTCCTCAAAATTTCATTACTTATATGTAAAATAACACATTGTTGTCAGTGTGATAGAAGTCCGGACCAAAAAATAAATTATTAGACGACAATTAAAACGTGTTTGGCGAAATAACTTTGGTAGTGCAGTTTAATTATTATTTGTATGTGATTGGTTTAATTATTAGAATTTTTTTTCCTTAATGGCATAAGAAAATGACAAATTCTTACAGAGAAAAGAGAAAAATGTCCCATCAGCAGATGTCTAGCACTCCAATATGTTTTCACCACCGATTCCTCGTGCAGAGCAAAGGATCCTAAAAAATAATTCTTGTCTGGTCTGTGACTCCGTCTTTCTTACAGAGTGGGTGATTTAGACTCTCAAAAACATGGGTATGGTGAAAATGGTTTACAAGATAGTCATGAGCCACCACGTCAAAATTCCACGGAAACTTTTTCACGGGATTATCTGAGAAATGATTCAAGCCGATCTTCCAACTTCTTGTAGAAATACGAGAAGTGAGAGATGCTTACCAATTTTGTTTTATTAGTTCTTTGGTATAAATTTTTAAAGAATGGAAGGAGTTATAAGTATTTATCTGTTTAATTACTTCAGTTTCTTCCTTAGCTAGCATATTTACTTTTTCATTGCCAAAAATATCGCAACGTCCTGGGGTCCATTGGAGTGTTATTTGTCGTCTCTCTATCCCCAAACTCTCCAAGAGAACCCGGCAATCTAGGATATTATTACACATGAGCATTTCCCTAGAACCGACAGCTTTGGAGTCGGGCAGAATAACTCACTTATTGTAAAGGTGCCCCATCAATAGTCATACCCTTTCCCCTAAAGGCGGTTTCTGTTTCGTTTTCCGACAGGCACTTAAAAAGAAAAGATGGAATAATATATTCCTGCTCCGACATTTGGTGAGAGTTCAGTGAAAAAGACATATCGGTATACACAGTTAAACACTCAGGCTCAGCATACAGGTTCTGGACCGTCTCAAGGATATTTAAGCGGCTTTGAGGCAATTAGCTATTAAGAAATGGTTTGGCAAGGTCCAGTTTAGTGGCTACCTCACAATATGGTCCACAGGGTTTGAGTATTTTAAGGTATGTTGGAAACCGAAGATCTATTTAATATAAAAAGTTTGAGATTTTTTTACATTTTCAAATTGTATAGGTTTTAACCTTTCTAAAAATACCTTACTTTAACCTCTAGGGTAATTAGAAGCCCTTAAAACCTTTTTTTAAATAATCATTGAAACTGGGTCATGCCCATTTAAAAGCAGAGAAATGTAAGCTAAGTATTTCATTTTTGCTCAGAAGTTGAATGAATGATGGAAATCAAAACATTTAATCCAGAATTTCAAAAAAAAAAAGTGTTTACATAGAGGTATATAAAATCCCAATGAAAGTGTAAGGTAATATGAGTATAAATAGAAGTATGAGATTGTTCGGCACATATGGTGCAATTTCATCATTTAATATGGAAAATGTATCAAAATCAGAAGTTTCGAGAAAAATGAATATTGAGTCTGGTGATTACACGGTACAGGCAATGGAGCGCCTCGACCAACAGAGGCTGTTAATGGCTAAATACTCATGTTTACAAAAAATAAAGGAAGACAGGAAAAAAAAAAGACTTAAAAAGAAAGGAGAGGATGAAGAAATTTAAAAAATTGTCGATCGTTTGGAGTAAGGAGGGGAATGTTTTAATAAAAAAGTAATTATACAAGTTCATTTATCTCAAAATGTAAATTTTTGATGTTCGATGTACCTTACCTTTTCTGGGAAAATGTTTAAAAGTATATAAGTTTTTTTATGACATATTTATAAGGATGGCTAATATATACTAAAATGAGCTTTTTGGAAAAAAAAACTCACAAATTTATTTTTTACAAATTTTTTACGTGAAAAATGGTTCAAAAAATAAAATATCTTATAAATAAAATATCTTATAAATTATTAAAAAGATCAAAATTAGCTAAAAGCTAATTTCAGTAAAATTAAAAAGGTGTACTTTAGTTATATAAAAAATTCCAAGCATGTACATATAACAGATTTTGAGAAAAGGTTCTTCGAAAACAGTCAATTTAACATTGTCGGTATAGAGGTTTCCGACTCCCCTTCAGAAACCCTGAACAACTTCACCATCCAGCTCTGTAGAACTCTCAGTAAAAATTCATTTTTAGTCTTTAAGCGTCTTGGTATGTTTCTGCAACAGTTCCAAAACGTTAAATTATTTCTGATTAAATTTCGTTAAGTATAAGATCTTTCTCTTCAATAAATGACTTAATGTGTCTAGTATTAGTAGAGTAGCAGTGAGTCGATGGGAGTTGTCTTCACTGTACAAACGATCAGCCTCAGGCCCTGGTTTTATTTCAATTTCAGTTTCTCTATCAAGTTCTTCGGAGCAGAGATAAGAGCAATAGGTGGTGACATAAAAGATAAATTTTTTATAAGAGTTTTCCAGCGTAGTGCGAGAGCACTCCCAAAGACAACAAGACAAGCATTTAAGAATCCACACAGTCGCTTTTCAATACCTTTTCGATTATTCTTTCAATATGAGTTCCCGGCTTGCTTAATATTACAAAAGACAACTCCAAAGTATATAAATTTATCTTTATGTAACAATTCTTGGTCTCTGTAACTAGTTTTGGTCGTATGTTTGGATGCATCACTGAAAAAGCATGGCCTGCAGATTTTCCACGGTGCACTGTTAGTTTCCTAGCACCAATCAGATCTTTGGTGCTTGGCAAATTCTTTTTGTGAATTGGATCCCAATAACCAGATAATCCACATACAGGATGCACTCAAGATTAGAATTTGATACATTATATAGTCATAGAACATGATACATTATATAGGAGCAACTATTTCCTGCTCTATAAAGAAATTCAGTTTGCAAAATGTATCTTTTGAAGGCAGAATGCCCAATGCAAACTTTACATCTTTTGGTCTAGGAATAAAGAAACCCAAAGTAGCATTTTGCCTTATACAAACACTACTGAAGAAAAAATCACAAAACTCAAAAATTCAAAATTAATAAAACTACGGCTAGGTTAATAGAAACTGAATTAATTTGCTGTCTTACGATTACGAGCCGCTATAGCTGTTTTGTATCAAATTTTTCAAGAAAAAAAGTTTAATCCACACCAAGAAGCTTACTTCATTCGAAGAAAACAAAGAGTACTTGAATAGAAAAATAAAAAAAAATCAGTTCAAGAGTAAAAAATAGATCGAAAAGTAAAAAATGCGCAAGTGGAAGAAATTGATGCATTTTTAAAATTAAGTTCATTACTAATGACTGTAGAGGTGAATTGCAGCATATTTAAAGTTGAAAATTGATTTGTAGGTAAAATTCTTTGCGGCCTCTTTGGTGAATTAAAAGAAAAATTTGGCAAACTTGTCGTTTTTTGCTTTTTGAATATTTGTTACACGAATAACATAAAATTTGATAAAAGTGAAAGAGATTTATATGTTTTTAAATAAAGAATAAAAATTAAAATTTGAAAAAACATTTGCATTTATAACGCTAAAGGAAAGAAACAGGGAAGATCTAACTTTTCGAACTAGATCCATGATAAAATCTTATTATAAAACAGAGTACATTCAACTAAAAATTCTTTTGAAAAATTCGTATAATACTTTTGAAAAAATGCAGATTTTTCTTATTTATTAAAATTGTTGTTCATTAAAATCTTGTATAATATACTTAACAAAAAATAATACTAAGCCAAAACGCCTAGTATTGTACAGAATACAGTAAATAAGAAAACGATTTATATACGTTTGTGAATTAAAATAAAAAAGTTCTAAAATTTCATTCATGTTCAGAAGATGCAATAGAAAATGAATTCCAATTCAAAAAGGAAGGGGAAAGGCAATAAGAAGTAATTGATTTAGTTCTTTTGTGAATCGACAAAAACAATGCAACATGGCGTATTTTCTCCACACGATGGTCATGATATCAAAACATTGCAAAAATAACTCAAACAAATACTTCAACCTAATAAGTTTGTGATGCTTATTTTTTTTCTTTTGTCACCTTGTTTGTGTTACAGGGCGGGGCAAATAAAAGTCACTCAGAGTTCCAGCTTAGTAGGAAAGACGGCAAAATAAAAGGAGTTAGCTAATGTGATCATAGCAGATGTTGAAAATGACCACCACTCCTCTGTTGGCACCTTTGGACCCTGGTGAGTAAGTGGCAGATTGAAGTTAGTTTGCTGGAATCGATGCAGTCTCGTGAGAAGTGTTCTGTTGCAATCTTTGAGGGTTGCTGAGATCCACCTTCGACCTCCACAAAAAGTAATCGCACACTAACGCATCAGGTAATTTGGGTAACCAGCAAGGGCCGGGCTAGAGTGACTTCTGTTAACAACCCTGTCAGTAAAGCAGATAGTGAAAATTCTGATTCATGGTTTGGTGGAAAGAATGGGTGATTGCCCGAAACTGTTCCAAGTAACTGTAGATATATTTCCCTCTGTTAAGGCCGCCAAAAATGGATTCAAAATGTTCGAGATATAACGCTCCGAATTTACAGTCTGATGGAAAAAGAGGGGACCAATAGTGCAACACGTAACTATTTGTTGGCACTTAAGCAACTTCAAATTCATGAGATAACAGCCAAGCACACTCTTTTCAGGAATATATTGAGCTTTCCACAACGAACACCCTTGGTTGCCCTGTAAGAGTGCTATATTCACCTTGTGCACTGATCAACTCACACTGACAGCTCGTTGTTAAGATTTTAACCAGTTTCGATCCCTTTGTGTGTTCTTAACGTTCATGTACAACCGTATCCACTTGCCCAGGCCACTTTTATTTGTTCTACCCTGTATTAATCCGCTAAAGCCGCAACAACGCGAAAGTAGCTTGCCATTTTATCCAACTTTTACTATTAGCTCACGCTCTCTATTTATTTATTTATTTGGTGGAATTTTCAATCGTAAATAAAATACATTTTAAAGCACTCCATTGAGCCTAAAATTTATATACATGATTATTTCGTATGACAATACAATGATTTAATTATAATTAATAAAAATTAATTGATCAAAACTGATTATTTAAAGAAACTTCCACAGATGTGTGGCAGTGTCCCATGCTAAGCAGCATGGGTGCAATAAGGTTATCGATGGTACTTGGAGGATTGCTTTTCCCTTCTTTACGAAATTTGATCCCCAATTCTTGAACTGTAACTGGAGGCTTTGGTCATAGCAGCAACACTTCGTCTGAGTGTGTCCCAAACATGCTCAATCGGATCCTGGTTACTTCATACGCTGTTTTGTTTCAGCTTCAAGAAAGTTTTGCTCAAGGTGAATTGTGTGAGGTTTGGTACTATCATGCATAAAAAGAGAATGGAATAAAAAATGACTGCTGTGTGTGGTACGACATGGGGCTTCTGGATCTTATCTGTTAATCCATCATAATGCCATTTCGACTGATATGCAGGTCAACACATCCCCTTCTTGTGATTCCTGTCCATAACATCAACCCATCTCTTCTGTAATCTGAATTTTCCTTAACGAGTATTGGGTTATTTCGAGTGTTCCTTTTTCATCGAACGTCTGGTTTCACATTCTAAACTGAATCGGGACATGGCCGTAAATACTACTTGACACTTACCACTCTGCATCCAATCTGCATGTTCAGCAGCCCTCTTTCTTTGAGACGCACAGTGTCTTGCTGTCAGTGGAATGCACACCATTGGCTTATGGCCATACAGACCACCTGCATTAAATCTATTTCAGATTGTTTGGCTAAAACCCTTCGTCCGGTTGCCAAAAGAAACTGTCTATGAATGACTGTCTATGACACTTACCACTCTGCTTCCAATCTGCCTGTGTTCAGCAGCCTCTTTCTTTGAGACACACAGTGTCTTGCTGTCAGTGGAATGCACACCATTGGCTTATGGCCATACAGACCACCTGCATTAAATCTATTTCAGATTGTTTGGCTAAAACCCCTTCGTCCGGTTGCCAAAAGAAACTGTCTATGAATGACTGTCTATGACACTTACCACTCTGCATCCAATCTGCATGTTCAGCAGCCCTCTTTCTTTGAGACGCACAGTGTCTTGCTGTCAGTGGAATGCACACCATTGGCTTATGGCCATACAGACCATCTGCATTAAATCTATTTCAGATTGTTTGGCTAAAACCCCTTCGTCCGGTTGCCAAAAGAAACTGTCTATGAATGACTGTCTATGACACTTACCACTCTGCATGTTCAGCAGCCCTCTTTCTTTGAGACGCACAGTGTCTTGCTGACAGTGGAATGCACACCATTGGCTTATGGCCATACAGACCACCTGCATTAAATCTATTTCAGATTGTAAGGCTAAAACCCCTTCGTCCGGTTGCCAAAAGAAACTGTCTATGAATGACTGTCTATGACACTTACCACTCTGCATCCAATCTGCATGTTCAGCAGCCCTCTCTTTCTTTGAGACGCACAGTGTCTTGCTGTAAGTGGAATGCACACCATTGGCTTATGGCCATACAGACCACCTGCATTAAATCTATTTCAGATTGTTTGGCTAAAACCCCTTCGTCCGGTTGCCAAAAGAAACTGTCTATGAATGACTGTCTATGACACTTACCACTCTGCATCCAATCTGCATGTTCAGCAGCCCTCTTTCTTTGAGACGCACAGTGTCTTGCTGTCAGTGGAATGCACACCATTGGCTTATGGCCATACAGACCACCTGCATTAAATCTATTTCAGATTGTTTGGCTAAAACCCCTTCGTCCGGTTGCCAAAAGAAACTGTCTATGAATGACTGTCTATGACACTTACCACTCTGCATCCAATCTGCATGTGTTCAGCAGCCCTCTTTCTTTGAGACGCACAGTGTCTTGCTGTCAGTGGAATGCACACCATTGGCTTATGGCCATACAGACCACCTGCGTTAAATCTATTTCAGATTGTTTGGCTAAAACCCTTCCTCCGGTTGCCAAAAGAAACTGTCTATGAATGACTGTCTATGACACTTACCACTCTGCATCCAATCTGCATGTGTTCAGCAGCCCTCTTTCTTTGAGACGCACAGTGTCTTGCTGTCAGTGGAATGCACACCATTGGCTTATGGCCATACAGACCACCTGCATTAAACCTATTTCAGATTGTTTGGCTAAAACCCCTTCGTCCGGTTGCCAAAAGAAACTGTCTATGAATGACTGTCTATGACACTTACCACTCTGCATCCAATCTGCATGTGTTCAGCAGCCCTCTTTCTTTGAGACGCACAGTGTCTTGCTGTCAGTGGAATGCACACCATTGGCTTATGGCCATAGAGACCACCTGCATTAAACCTATTTCAGATTGTTTGGCTAAAACCCCTTCGTCCGGTTGCCAAAAGAAACTGTCTATGAATGACTGTCTATGACACTTACCACTCTGCATCCAATCTGCATGTTCAGCAGCCCCTTTCTTTGAGACGCACAGTGTCTTGCTGTCAGTGGAATGCACACCATTGGCTTATGGCCATACAGACCACCTGCATTAAATCTATTTCAGATTGTTTGGCTAAAACCCCTTCGTCCGGTTGCCAAAAGAAACTGTCTATGACACTTACCACTCTGCATCCAATCTGCATGTTCAGCAGCCCTCTTTCTTTGAGACGCACAGTGTCTTGCTGTCAGTGGAATGCACACCATTGGCTTATGGCCATACAGACCACCTGCATTAAATCTATTTCAGATTGTTTGGCTAAAACCCTATCGTCCGGTTGCCAAAAGAAACTGTCTATGAATGACTGTCTATGACACTTACCACTCTGCATCCAATCTGCATGTGTTCAGCAGCCCTCTTTCTTTGAGACGCACAGTGTCTTGCTGTAAGTGGAATGCACACCATTGGCTTATGGCCATACAGACCACCTGCATTAAATCTATTTCAGATTGTTTGGCTAAAACCCCTTCGTCCGGTTGCCAAAAGAAACTGTCTATGAATGACTGTCTATGACACTTACCACTCTGCATCCAATCTGCATGTGTTCAGCAGCCCTCTTTCTTTGAGACGCACAGTGTCTTGCTGTCAGTGGAATGCACACCATTGGCTTATGGCCATACAGACCACCTGCATTAAACCTATTTCAGATTGTTTGGCTAAAACCCCTTCGTCCGGTTGCCAAAAGAAACTGTCTATGAATGACTGTCTATGACACTTACCACTCTGCATCCAATCTGCATGTGTTCAGCAGCCCTCTTTCTTTGAGACGCACAGTGTCTTGCTGTCAGTGGAATGCACACCATTGGCTTATGGCCATACAGACCACCTGCATTAAACCTATTTCAGATTGTTTGGCTAAAACCCCTTCGTCCGGTTGCCAAAAGAAACTGTCTATGAATGACTGTCTATGACACTTACCACTCTGCATCCAATCTGCATGTGTTCAGCAGCCCTCTTTCTTTGAGACGCACAGTGTCTTGCTGTCAGTGGAATGCACACCATTGGCTTATGGCCATACAGACCACCTGCATTAAATCTATTTCAGATTGTTTGGCTAAAACCCCTTCGTCCGGTTGCCAAAAGAAACTGTCTATGAATGACTGTCTATGACACTTACCACTCTGCATCCAATCTGCATGTGTTCAGCAGCCCTCTTTCTTTGAGACGCACAGTGTCTTGCTGTCAGTGGAATGCACACCATTGGCTTATGGCCATACATACCACCTGCATTAAACCTATTTCAGATTGTTTGGCTAAAACCCCTTCGTCCGGTTGCCAAAAGAAACTGTCTATGAATGACTGTCTATGACACTTACCACTCTGCATCCAATCTGCATGTTCAGCAGCCCTCTTTCTTTGAGACGCACAGTGTCTTGCTGTCAGTGGAATGCACACCATTGGCTTATGGCCATACAGACCACCTGCATTAAATCTATTTCAGATTGTTTGGCTAAAACCCCTTCGTCCGGTTGCCAAAAGAAACTGTCTATGAATGACTGTCTATGACACTTACCACTCTGCATCCAATCTGCATGTGTTCAGCAGCCCTCTTTCTTTGAGACGCACAGTGTCTTGCTGTCAGTGGAATGCACACCATTGGCTTATGGCCATACAGACCACCTGCATTAAACCTATTTCAGATTGTTTGGCTAAAACCCCTTCGTCCGGTTGCCAAAAGAAACTGTCTATGAATGACTGTCTATGACACTTACCACTCTGCATCCAATCTGCATGTTCAGCAGCCCTCTTTCTTTGAGACGCACAGTGTCTTGCTGTCAGTGGAATGCACACCATTAGCTTATGGACATACAGACCACCTGCATTAAACCTATTTCAGATTGTTTGGCTAAAACCCCTTCGTCCGGTTGCCAAAAGAAACTGTCTATGAATGACTGTCTATGACACTTACCACTCTGCATCCAATCTGCATGTTCAGCAGCCCTCTTTCTTTGAGACGCACAGTGTCTTGCTGTCAGTGGAATGCACACCATTGGCTTATGGCCATACAGACCACCTGCATTAAATCTATTTCAGATTGTTTGGCTAAAACCCCTTCGTCCGGTTGCCAAAAGAAACTGTCTATGAATGACTGTCTATGACACTTACCACTCTGCATCCAATCTGCATGTGTTCAGCAGCCCTCTTTCTTTGAGACGCACAGTGTCTTGCTGTAAGTGGAATGCACACCATTGGCTTATGGCCATACAGACCACCTGCATTAAATCTATTTCAGATTGTTTGGCTAAAACCCCTTCGTCCGGTTGCCAAAAGAAACTGTCTATGAATGACTGTCTATGACACTTACCACTCTGCATCCAATCTGCATGTTCAGCAGCCCTCTTTCTTTGAGACGCACAGTGTCTTGCTGTCAGTGGAATGCACACCATTGGCTTATGGCCATACAGACCACCTGCATTAAATCTATTTCAGATTGTTTGGCTAAAACCCCTTCGTCCGGTTGCCAAAAGAAACTGTCTATGAATGACTGTCTATGACACTTACCACTCTGCATCCAATCTGCATGTGTTCAGCAGCCCTCTTTCTTTGAGACGCACAGTGTCTTGCTGTCAGTGGAATGCACACCATTGGCTTATGGCCATACAGACCACCTGCATTAAATCTATTTCAGATTGTTTGGCTAAAACCCCTTCGTCCGGTTGCCAAAAGAAACTGTCTATGAATGACTGTCTATGACACTTACCACTCTGCATCCAATCTGCATGTGTTCAGCAGCCCTCTTTCTTTGAGACGCACAGTGTCTTGCTGTCAGTGGAATGCACACCATTGGCTTATGGCCATACAGGCCACCTGCATTAAATCTATTTCAGATTGTTTGGCTAAAACCCCTTCGTCCGGTTGCCAAAAGAAACTGTCTATGAATGACTGTCTATGACACTTACCACTCTGCATCCAATCTGCATGTGTTCAGCAGCCCTCTTTCTTTGAGACGCACAGTGTCTTGCTGTCAGTGGAATGCACACCATTGGCTTATGGCCATACAGACCACCTGCATTAAACCTATTTCAGATTGTTTGGCTAAAACCCCTTCGTCCGGTTGCCAAAAGAAACTGTCTATGAATGACTGTCTATGACACTTACCACTCTGCATCCAATCTGCATGTTCAGCAGCCCTCTTTCTTTGAGACGCACAGTGTCTTGCTGTCAGTGGAATGCACACCATTGGCTTATGGCCATACAGACCACCTGCATTAAACCTATTTCAGATTGTTTGGCTAAAACCCCTTCGTCCGGTTGCCAAAAGAAACTGTCTATGAATGACTGTCTATGACACTTACCACTCTGCATCCAATCTGCATGTGTTCAGCAGCCCCTCTTTCTTTGAGACGCACAGTGTCTTGCTGTCAGTGGAATGCACACCATTGGCTTATGGCCATACAGACCACCTGCATTAAACCTATTTCAGATTGTTTGGCTAAAACCCCTTCGTCCGGTTGCCAAAAGAAACTGTCTATGAATCTGCGTCACAGTGGCTGTTCAATCTCGACGAGCAGTTAACAGGATTTACCACTCATTATTTGATATGGTAGCACTTTGGCAAATTTACTCTGGCCGATGTGTGACATGCCCTGTTACTTGGGATCGATTTTACCGTCTTGTAATGACACTTCTTGCCTCACCAATAATGTCCGCTACAGTTCTTTGTTTGCGCAGATTCCAGTGTCTGAAAATCCACTAAGCCATGGATTTTGATAGATAACATTGTCATGACGTTTTCCAGTCAGCTTTTTTCAAAACTACAGCTGAATGGCTGAATTTTCCCACTGATACAACGAAAAACAACAGGTATTATGAGCGCTATTTCTGCACTTAAATCCTTTTGCTGGTTTTTGAGGTTATGAAAGTTGATTTGCATATGGAGTTTTCTTATGTTTTCTGTTGCCTTTTAGAGCATCAATACTTTGTTTTACGTTAGTCATCCGAAGAAACATTTGTGTAATTTCGTTAACTCTTTGTGCTCGCTTAATTTTTTTAGCAGTTTATATACAGGATTAGTTAGAAATAAGTTGCCCACTTCAGATGACTTTAGAATATTGCCTTTGATGTTACATATTGTCCTTTAGGATATCTCTGAGCGGATATCTGGTGAACAAGGAACCTATGCTGTTGGAAAATGATGGCTTTTAACCCATGTATCTATAGAACGCTGTTTTAGGAAGTGCTTTACACGGAGATCATCATGACGAGGTGCGCAATAATGCATGGAAGTTATATTCTAAAGACATGCTGTTTAAGTTACAAGCTACAAAGACATGCTACATGCTGTATAAGTTATGGGATTACAAAATCCATCAACATATCATAGTATCGTTTTCCTAAGATGAAACAGATTTTGATTCCATGTAGTATTTTCTCTTAAAAATATACTATTCAATGATAAAGGTAACCATGTAATCATATCACACTGTCACATTTTAAGGATGAATGGATTTTTTTTGGATAGCATAAGCATTTTACGCTGCCTAAATTAAACAGTTGGGGAGAGGGGGGGTAGCTTGCTTATCGAAGAAAAAGTAGGCTTCGTCACTTCGTCCCCAGAATATACCATGGCCAAGTGACATCAACCACCCTTCAAGAAAAGAACTGAAGGACACAACTTTGAAGATCCTTTTGGTCTCAGTACTTCAATTGGTGCACAGTCTTGGATTTGTACTGATAAAAATGCAAAATCCACCTTAAGATCTGTCGTACAGTGGAACATGAGATATCCAATCTACGAAAAACAGCTGGCATACTCTCACTGCTATTCGGTGACTGAATGTTGTCTTGAACGACTGCTGTACCTACATGTTTGATTCTAGGAAACCGAGCCGAGGCACTTTCGTCATCTGCCTGGAAGTATGCTAAGCCGTCCAGTTGTTTCAAATTTCTGTGTTATCTTGTGTAGAGTATATAGAGGCATTGGACCTCTTCGTATCCGTTTCATACGACGGAATTTTTTAACTGTTGAAATAGTGTTCTACTGGATCTAGTAGAACAATTTTACCACTAGTGCTTTCTCTTGAAACGTAGGCATGGTGTGCATGCAGAGAAGCAACTACTGCTCCTGCAGAATCCACCTTTCTTTTGTCCTAAAAATGATGGCAATAGGCATGTGTTGTAACTCGAATGCTGTTTTTAGTTTTGAATAAAAACAAATAAGTATCATTTTTGTTATTGCGCCATTTATTGGCAGATATTTCAAAAAAAATTTATTTAATAAATGTTAAGCTAATCAACTGAATTATCTGTTGTTCAAGTTTATTTCGTTTGAACCGATAGAATGGATTATAGAGCACTCTGAAGAGGGCAACATATTTCTTGCTAATCTTGCTTGTATGTGTGTATGTTTCTTTTACAATTATAATATACAAATATAAATTAAAAAAAATTAAGTTTATTTACAAAATAAACTTAAGTGATCATAGTTATAATAAGGCAATCACTGCACCAGGTGAAGAATAACTATATATATATTAGAATGTATGAAAATTGTATTTGTAATTGGGTTTTTGTTCAAATTTGCAGCCAACGAAAAAATAATATGCATTTAATAAAGACAAGCACATTGACATTCAAAGCCGTTTGATAATAGTTGACCTTAATGATTAATCCGTATTTACTAACATTGCAGGTTTTCGGGGGGGGATGAAAATTTTAAGATATTTAATACATTTTTTTAGATTTAAAAATATTGTACATTTTTCTTAAGAATATATAATTTGAATAAAAATATCAAATTTAAAATGCCAGAGTTGCTTTTACAAGGCTACCAACATTTAAAAATAGTGCACAAAGTTTTCAACTGTTTGCTGCCTTGAAAAAACTGATTGTCCAGTAATGATTATCACTGTTTAATTTACAGATTTTTCCTAACATACTGTTTAATTAAAATGAAAACATTATTAATATATCATTCTGGAATATTTTAGAGCGTCTTATCGATCATTTTTGAAATTTTTAATGAACCCTAATGTCTAAATTTCTTTGTCCATCAGGAAATACAGGCCTTTTGAAATGGAACGGCCAATGGGTTGCGTTTTTAGATTCTTTACTTCAGTTGACCGTATTAAGTTTCCGGGAAAGAGCCTTATGCTTGCCAACACGAATACAGAAAGTATCTATCGATCCTGTCTTTCATAAAGCATTCATGACAAAATCTCTTACAAAGTATCAAGGTAAGTATGTGTCTTACTTTTCATTTGAATAACCATTTTAATAACAATTTAAAATGTGAAATTGTGATTCGGAGTGAAACGAAATTGGAATATCATCAATTTCGAAAGTGTTTTTGTTTGTACAAGGGATTTCTAAAACGTGTCTGACTTGGTAGTTGCTTACACTCTGCAGTGATTCTAATTCAGGGCCCTTTTGCACAAAAAAAAGGAGGCAACTGAATGCATAATGTCTTCAATCAGATAGAAAAATTAAAAGTACAGTGTCAAAATCTTAAATTTAGTGTGTCTACGCATAACTTGATGAAGTATAATTCTTAAAGAACTTTTTAAAGGAAATTTGCATTGAAAATTTTTAACTTAAGAAGTAAAAGCACATAATAACTATAGAATTGTATAGATTCAAAAAAGAAATAGATGCAAACAAAAGTTAGATGTTATTTTTGAACTAAATAAAAAAATCGAATTAAACTTGAAAAAAAGGGAGCTTATTTTCAAAAGAGGGCTAAAAAGCGATTTATATTATTAACTAGCCGTTACCTACCCGCTTCACTGGGTATTTCCCGATGTTGTATATATGTATACTGTTTACATATATATTAATTATTGATATCTAGCATTATAAGAATTCGATTGTATTGAAAAATATATTTATAGCTGTTACACTCTCGCCCTTTGATAGAAAAAGAACATAAATTATAATATCTAATTTCTGTTTATATCTAAAATAGAAGTGGAAAGATTTTTTTCGCTCACTTAACCTAATAATCAAGGGGATTTCCACCAAAGCAACTTTCAGTGGATCTCTACTCCATAAAATAAACATGCGTGCTAAATTTCAAGTCTGAATCTAACAGAGCAAAAACGGAATTTTATCATCAATACCTTGTTGACAGCATTCTTAGCGGATTCCAATTCAACAAAAGATGCATGCAAACCAAATTTTATTATTATAGTCTTAGCAGTTCAACGCCACTTAGGAAACGATTTTCACAAAACCCATCTTATAGCGGATCTCTACTCAATGAATGGAATCAGCTCACTAAATTTCAAGATTTTACGTCTAATAGTTTAAAAAAGGAGTTAAAATTGCCTATAACGCCACTTGGGAGTCGATTTTGACAAAACCCATTTTGCAGCGGATCTGTTGTACTCTATGAAAGGAATCCGCTTACCAAATTTCAAGACTGTACGTCTAATAGTTTAAAAATGGAAATAATTATGTGTAACGCCCCTTAAGCGCCCTCAACGCCCCTTGGAGGTCGATTTTTGTAAAAATCATTATGTAGGGAATCTCTACTTTATGAAAGAAATCTGTGTACCAAGTTTCACGACAGTACGTCTAATAGTTTAGTAATGGAAATAATTATCTATAACGCTCCTTGGGGTTCGAACTTTGCAAAATCCGTTCTTAGCTGACGTCTTTTCCATGAAGGGAACATACCTACAAACTTTCAAGTCTGTAGGTTTAATAGTTCCGGAGATATCGTGATTAGTCAGTGAGTCAGTCAGTCAGAGAGTGAGTGAGTCGCTTTTCTCCTTTATATATATAGATAATAAAAATATAAATATTTAACTGATGGAAATATATGCAAAAACCCTACCATTTACAAGCTTAACTTGCTTACCCGAGGGCTGTACAAAACGTATTCTACTTAGAATGTTCCCACCTATAGTACTGATGCTAGTATGACCCTACTTTACACAGTGGAAAGAGATATCTTAATGCAAACGGTTGAGTTTTTCCAGCCTTCCATTGGGACAGCCTCTACCATTCAGTCACCGAAGTAGATGCTGATATAAGTATTGCATTCATTTTGAATGTTTTTCTTGACATGAGTTAAGAAAAGGTAATGTATCAAATTAGATATACTTAAAAATTCTAAAAGGAAAGTGAATCTCAAGCTTTTGAAGGTTATGAACGACTTCAGCTCGCAATCGAATCGTGCTTCATAATGAGCCCAAACAAGTTCCGCTTGGGAGTAGGATTTTGACCGAAATGGTTACACCGAATGGTTACTCGCGTAGTGAAATTTTTCCCCAATGCGCGCTGACGTTCGCCATTATTATTCTGCATTGATTATGTTACCAATGAATCCTACTCACGAATTTTAGTTAGTTTTATCGTCTACAGCTGGCAGTACAGGCTCGATGAATTTATTTTCGTATATGATGAAGGTTTTTTTTAACCTTTTTTTATGCCTATTTTGGCGCCTTTCTTAGGGTGTTTGTAAAGTAAAATGGCTCAAAAGCGAAAGTTAGATAATTATGATGATGATGATGATTGTGACACAGAAAGCTAATCAAGCTTTGAGTCTGTTGAAAGCTTTGTTCACAGTATATCAAGCTCAGAAGATGATTCAAGACGTATCAGAAGACGTATTTATTTAATCTTTTCTATTTAATATTTGTCTTATATTTATAAAAAAATAACTATTATTATTTATATAATTGATTATATTCATTTATAATTTATTATTTAATAATTATCAGTTATCAATTTATTTTAAAGTACGTAAAAACTGTTATTTATGTACTACAAAGAAACTTTAAGAAATTTTTAAAACGCTTGAGGCGAGCTATCGAATGCATCATCAGAGAAGGATGACATTTTCGGAAGAACGACGGGGTAAAACAGCTGTCACTCACGACGACTGTTTACACGTAATGCTGCGTGAATTAAGTAATCGAAAACTGCTCATTTCCCTAACCGTGAAAGCTCAGCAGGGGTTTCGAGACTACGCTGTTGGAGTAAGACCAATGAAGCATTAAGTCGATTAAATCCACCATTGGTCAGTGATCAGCGTTTACGAACCTCTTTGAATGAAGTTGTTGTTGAGAAGTTAAAATCTTCACTTGCCCTATTTCCAGAGTGTCTGGCATTAATAAATATTCTTCACACGGAATTCCGCTTGATAATTGGAAAATGAGCAGAGCTTCCGAAGAATTTGTATCCAAATGGCATTCTTAGGAACAGGAAGAATTCCGTCTTCTCTTGCTGAAACATAAGGATTCCAGTCGCTACAAACATCTCTATTCCAAAGGCATGAATCCCTGAGACTTTTGATTATTTCTGACGCCTTTGAAAGAATCTCATATCAAAGGGGGGGGGAAGAGATGATGCAGAAGGTGATGGCAGAGATAAGCAACGTTTCCATAAATATTTTCCGTCGTTCAAGGATCGGTTGTTAAGTTTGTGGAGTGGACTACTTTACAAGAAATTAAAATTTTAATCCCTCCAGGAAATAAATGTATTTTTTCAAGCTAAAATTTGAACTAATTTTCGATATCTCTCGTGAATGTGTATAGTTTTATTAATATAACTTATTTTTGTGTAAAATTTAAAGCTAAGACTAGTTATATTATATCTTATAAATACGCACTACAACAAAACAATAGACGCATCAAGAAGAAGTTGTCCAATTGTAATGAAATTTCAAATGCAACGACATTTAGACCGAATATGGGTGGCCGTTGTCAAGATCATAGAATCGTGACTGGCAAATTCTAAATTCAAACCTAGTGCTGTTGAAGACTCGCTGCACATTAAATCTGTCGGTTTTCAAACGTCCTCCTATTGATGTATTGTGAAAGTTAAGACAGGGGATGCCAGCTCAGGTTTTATCTTCGTCAGTTGACCACGGTACAAAATGACGAGGTCCGTCGCTAATAGCTCTCGTGCGGCTGTATAGCGCGATGTTCAGGGAACACGGTGCCATTTTAATATTTTATTTTTAATATTTAGTATTAGGTTTTATTTTTATTTTATAAAAGTGTATTTATTGATAACATCACAAAAAATTCAAATGTATTGCAAAATATTTGTAAAATTAAAGTAATATTTTTTTTAACATTTTTATAACATAATGTGAATATCTTCTTCTAAATCTTTTCCCAAGTATTTTAAATTATACTTCATAAAAATTGAGCTGGGTTTCTTTTGATGCTGCTCTTTATTTTATTTATTTTTTTTCATTTTTAAACATAAGCAAAATTCTTGGGAAAAGCATTAAATTCTATTTAGAAACTATTAAAAAAATTACTACTCATCTTAGAGATAATTTCATATACAGTTCTACGAAACACGTTTCAAAACATTTATGAAAATTTTCTCACCCCTACTTCAATTATCAAAAAGGCCTAAGGGTTTCAAAGAATAGTATGGATACAAAAATTCAACTTGGAGAAAAATCATTTTGAAGTTTTCATTCTACGAATAACATAATATAATTAATATTCCTCGAATAGCAAAATAATTCGAGGTATCATAAGAGTCAATAAAAAAAGCTATTGATATTTTAATGATGTCTTGGGTACCATGTCCCCTTAATATAACTCTCACTCTAACCTACACCGAACATGGAAATGATTAAAAATTGATGTGCAATGAATAATCCAGCGCATCGGAATGGCGCACGCAGCAGTTGTTTATAAGGAGCGATTCCCAATCTGACGATGAAACATTCTATTGCATATCGACACCGGCTTTAACACTGCCTCGCTGAAGGATTCGGGCTCAATTTGAGTCAATGTCAGAGTTTGAAAGAGGCTGGTGACATGAAGAGAAGGATCATTCTACACCTTGGTCGAAGCGATGCGGCGAATAGACGTTGATGAAAACGTCAGCAACGGCAGATATCAGCCTCCGAAAAGCAGCGGTCGATCAAGGGCCACAACAGGGTGGGAAGACAAAGGGATTGTCAGAGAAGCTGTCATAGCGTCCTCGAGTCCATCTGTGTCTTGTCAACGATCAAAGACGTGTCTGGAGACATTCTGAGCCAGGGGTACTCAACCCTTTTTTTTCGCGGGGCCGCATACATTTAGCAAATATTTCACGCGGGTCGCAACACGAAAATTAATGGAAAAAACAGTATAAGACCAAGGCAATATTGGACACATAAAAACGGGGAAAATTCATCAAATTATGAAAAGTGATTTTTGATTTTTAATAGTATATTAATCTCAGTGTGAAACACACGATTAAATTTTTTTCGGTTTTATGCATTTTTTACTGAGTTATGGGGTGGTTGGTTTTGATTCCCTCTCCTCCGTGTCACCAAAAAATCCTAGTTTACATTCTACTGTCATACAAACAAAGTTACCATGCCATTTGATAAAAAAAACTGATTTTTTTTTTTTTGACAAATTCTCTCTTGTTTTTTATCTCAAATAGTAATTTATCAAGTGCAGAATGGCAGAAAAAAGGAATTTTGATTGAATTCCATACTGAAATCAATATTGTTTGTTAAAAATTAAATTTCAGTTTTACCCATAAAATAATCACTATTCCAGTTCCGTTCACTACTTCATTGCTGTTTGTTATTAATAACCGTTCCAGTTACAAAGAGAAAAGAAAATCTTGCAATTCTTACCCATACAACATCGACAACAAAATTAATGGATCTGATTGCTTGGTTGATTGATTTTATTTCGACATTTTAACACATTGATCTTAAATAATTATTTTTTAGTGCAATGGGTCATGAGCGGGCAACTCAGAAAAATCCGCCCGGCCACATGCGACCCGCAGACTGCAGGATGAGTACTGCTGACCTGAGCTATCCCTTAATTATCACTTCCAATAAGGCGTTATTGCCTGGGGTTCCCTCTCCCTTGATAGCCGAACCCCTCCAATAGTACTTTTTTGCACACTTACATCACAGCAGTATGTTGACAACGTTATTGTGTTACCGCTCCCCCCAGGACTCATTTTTCTACATGAGCTACATCCAGCTGCACATGACATGTGTTACTATGAATAGTCTTCAAGTTTTCCTTACATTACCTTGACCATCTGTATCACCTGATCTCTCTCCAATTGAGCCCATTTTTAAAACGTTGGGGGGAACCGATTACAATAATTTCGGAATTGAGATGATTCAGTCCAACATATGGACAGAGTTTGTCAGGAAATTCCGCAAAATACCATCCATTAAGGTATTCGACAACGTTCGGAGCTGTGGTTTTGCAAAAGCTTATCAATGGATAATATTTATGATATTTTGTGTCACTTGGATTATAATACATGTATGAAATTGTTTTAAGAATATTATTACAGAAAAAAAAATTATTTTACAATATAATATTAATATTTTGACAAAAAATGAACTTAGGATGACCAATTTTCGAAACATTCTCCTTTTATAAAAATGCTTCTATTATAATAATATTTTGCCTGTATATAGCTCAGACCTCTGTACAGAGGCTGATCAAGAATCTTTTAAATATATAACTTAGAAGTGTATTTATCCATATTTTACTACAACAGAGGGTAGAAATTTTAAGAAAAAAAACTCCGATATAATAAAATAATTTTAATTGGTGGTAACTCTGAAAATAATGTGAATTTTTCAAAAATCCTAGTTCAGACTCTCTGGAGAAGTCTTTACTTTACATGAGCAAAATATTATTATTATAGAACAATTTTTTATAAAAGGAGAACGTTTTGTGTGAACAAAGGTTATTCTAAGTTAATTTTTTGCCAAAATATTGTATTTAAATAATTTTTTTTGTCATGATATCCTTAAAACAATTTTATACATGTATTCTAATCTAAGGGACACTAAATATCATGAAAATTATCCATTTATGCATTTTTTTCATGGTTTCAACGTAGTCGGATGCCTTAACATTCAGCACGTTTGGGGGAACCATTTGAAGGTTTCTTCCCTTATAATCTAGTCAACTTGTACCGGAGAGCGGCACATTTTACATCATTTTCTATTTTCATTTTTAGGGGGTGCATCTACCCCAGTGTTTCTCAAACTGTGGGGCGCGAACCTTAGGGATAAGCTTACGAGAAGGGCACGAGCATATCAAAAAGCCACAATTGAAAATTATTTTTAAAAAATTATAAGAATTTACTTAAAGGAAGAAAAACAAAATATATTCTAACATAAGAAAAATACACGTTGCACTTTTATTGTTATCTGTTCCAATTTAAAAATTAGCAAAGAAAAGCGACATGTTTTTCTTATTACTTAAAATATGTGTATTACTTAAAAATAACTCTTAAAATATCTATTACTTGAAAGTAACATATACAAAGTTTAATACTGATCTTGAGATAATTTGAGTGGTTTATAATTAAGATGGTATTGTGGTTTTAGCATCAAAGTGCATTATTTTTGCATTTAATATATTGTTGAAAGTAACATATACAAAATTCAATACTTTTGATAATTTGAGTGGTTTATAATTAAGGTAGTATTGTAGTTTTAGCATCAAAGTACATAAGTATTGCATTCAATACATTATTATTGTATGGGGGGGCGCAATGAAAATTATGATTGAAAATTGGGCACGCAAGTATTGAAAGTTTGAGAAGCTCTCATCTGCCCTAATATTTGCAAAGTTTTCTTGCCATGCACTTGTAACAACTTCAGTGTCATGTGGTGAGGACGTCACTTATTTAGCCTTTATGTATCTTATAGTTTTGATATTATCCCATTTCGAATAGCTTTAAAAGAAGTGAAACATTTGTGATTTTTAAGATATGCAAAAGTATTTAAATTTAAATTAGTAAATAGGTAGCAATCAATTTTTATGTAGAATGATAATAGATTGATCTCATTATTTTTTTTAAAGTTTAATATTCATAGTATTAATTTTTATTTTAAATTCCCTTGACCTTAAAATACACCACTCACATTTCTTTTTCTTTCTTTACTCACATTTCTTTTGATATAAAATTTATTTAAATATTTAGTAAATACCAAGAGTATTTTGAGAGTTTTCGTGAATACTAAACATAACTGCAAATACAGAAAATTTAACCGAAAAAAATATATTTTTTAAAATTTGCCTAAATGTGGTATATTTCGTCTCTTAGAACTACATATTTCGGATATTTTTTTTTCTATCTTACAGGTGTGCCAGCATTTCAAGACAAGTATGCTCAAAAATTAACTTCTGGTGGGATTGCATTTAAAAATTTAAATGTGGAATTTGCACACCGAAATCCGAACAGAGAAATTCCTTTGTTGGAAGAATATCACTTTGTACCCTTCCACAAAGAAAACATACTTTCCAAATCAAACAAAATGACTCTGATGAAATACATCGATGCTTGCAATTCTATTGTAAAAAAGACCTTGGAATTTCTAGGAAAATCCAGAGATGAGGTGTCCAATATTTTGAAGGGATGTACATTTGCTGATGATGCTTCAACTGCAGAGTATATTGAGTCTCAAACCGACAACCACATACTTCGAAAGTCACTTTGCGCCATTATGGACGCAACCACTGACCAAGACTTCGTGCAGCAAGTCGAAAATCAAGTCAAAAGCTATTTATTTCAAAGAGATGGTGACATGTTATCTGAAACTCTTCTCCAAGAGAAGCCCTTGAGAGAGGTGATTGACATCGTTTTAGAAAATAATGCTTCAGGAAAGCTGAACATTGCAGAAGTTTCCAATTGTTCCCTGCTACTCTGTTCGAAAATAAATGAAGTCATCCAGAAAAACTGCGTAAACGTAAATTATACAGTTGCTCATTCCAATCTCGAGCTAATGGACAAGAACTGCCTACCTTCGCAAAATGTCAGTGTGTCTTCATGGGATCCTGATAATTCGCTAAGTTTTAAAGACATTGATCTTTTTGTCATGAAGTATCTGATTTGTTCCAAAGAAGAGCACACTCGAACTCTTAAAAATGCATTGGCGACAATCAAAGACGGTGGTTTCGTCATTCTTTTGCAGAAAACCCGCCTTGCGCCTGCCGAAATTTTCCTCTCCTCTATGGGAAAGACGACTGTACCTGTTTTTTTGGAGCCAGATTTGGAACAAACTTTCAAAGAATTAAAATTACGAATCATTTGTAAAAAATCAGATGCTTTAACTTCTACTCTGTACTTACTTAGAAAGGAATCTGTTAAGTCTTACCAAGATTCAGTCATTCGAATTGAAGAGGGAAAGTATGAAAAGTGGGTAAATGAATTGAAAGAAGAGATTATTGAGATCACAAGTCATCCGAAGGATCCGAAAAGAATATGGTTAGTAAGCGAAGGAACGAATTTTAGCGGTATCATTGGACTTGTTAATTGCTTGCGTCTGGAGCCTGGGGGAACCAGTATAAGGTAATTAAATTTTAAATGCAATGATTTTATTAACGCATTGGTTTTTACCGCAGATTTACGGTTTCAGTGCTTTGATGATTTCGCAAGGGCTTGGTGTTTTAGTAAATTTGTCAGAAATTCATAATTATTCCATTTCACTAGACACAATGCTTTTTTTTATTGGTTCTTTATTGGATGCTCGAACTTTGCTTAAAAAAAGAATGTCTACTTTATTAATGGGATACGTGCTGTCCAGTACATAGATCTACTAAATACAGTTGAATAGGTTTTTGTGCGGTACATAAGAAGCCGCATAAAAATAAACGCACAAAAAAAGTATTCAAAAATTTCCTAAATTCTTACGTATAGCAAACTAATTCACGGAAATACTAACTAATTTGCGAAATACCGGACTTTGGGTAGCCTAGTGGTTAGAGCATCGGTCTCCAGAATGGAAGGCCTGGGTTCGATGCCCAATGCCACCAAATACCGTCTGAGTGCACACGGAGAACGTACTCGTTAAATCAATGGGTCCGAAAGTCTTGTGGGCTATATCACGAGTGCAGGGGACTGGAGAATATTTCCCTCCCATTCAGTTCCACGGGAAAATTGGGGAGGCGGAGATAGGTGGTGGCGCCATCTGTCGTCCCTTCGGGGAATCTCACCGAGCTAAATCGTACTGGAGCTCAAGACCTAGGCCGACGACAGGCGTACTTCTAGCCCCTTGCCACGATGAATTTTGTGGGCCTCATTTTGACTACGTCAGACAGGTGGCATTAGCCACAACAACAACAACGGAAATACTACAAAAACTTTTTCATGCGGAAGATAGGGACTGCATAAAAAAGTCGCATTTATAGAATATGCCAATTATTTATGAAATTATGTAAGAAAACTTCCTTAACAAAATAAATAATTAAATATTACTCATGGAAACATTTTTAAAACATATAATTTTTCATTGTATACACGGATAAGTTTTCAAAATGAACATACATAATTCATTGCTACTCATCGTAATCCAAAGCCCTGTAATGAATAAGTTCAAAATCGCTTTCGTCAGTTGAAGTTACAATTTCAATTGATTTATTTTTTGGAAACAAAAAGTAAGAGATAAGTTTTGGGTCGATAGTCGTGTGGTCATTTGCTTGTAAATGTCACGATAACCGGATATACAGGATTGAAGCCCTTTTTGGAATTTTATACTACTTTCTTAATGGGTAACTATTTTAAGAAAATGCTTTTCCAATTTGATGGAAAGCCGGATCCCTGTATATTTTTATATACTCTCAAAGAAACCGGCTCTTGTCCGTTTTCATAATCCATCAAATTATTGATATTGTCACTGTCATTGAAAGTTACGTCTTCAATCAAGCGCGGGCTACTGGAGCGTTGAGAGAAGGCAACTGAATGCGTATTGTCGGGAGACTGTTCATAACAAATGAACAGAACGTCTTGAAGTGTCTACATTTCAGTGGCGTGACGTACACCCCGGCATCAACGGAGGGGGTTGGACTCTAGGAGCCCAAGGCCTGACTAACACTAAATACGTTTTTACCCAATTTATAAACTATTAAAGACAAAACCTGACTTTCAGGGAGAGGTCCTAACATTCTCCATTACACCACTGCTAAATAGATAGAAAACATTACAGTGGTGCCAAAGTGATTGAGTTCTGCAATGGGGGCAGGATTCTAGGGGCCCATGGCTTGAATAACGTTAAATACGGATTTACCAAATTTATGAAATATTAAATCCGAAACTTGACTTTCAGAGGGGAGGGGTCCTAACATTCTCCGTTACGCCTCTGGTAAATAGGTAGAAAATATTACAGTGGCACCAAAGGCATTGAAATTTATACACCACTTAAAAAAGGATCGCACACATAAAAAATCGCACAAAAATAAAATCGCATAAAAAAGACCGCACAAAAACTGGTTCTACTGTACATACTTTTACTTAACCGCGTTCTAATGACAAATTATAAAGTGTTAAAGTGTGTTTCTCGTATACAACGTGTTGGCTTTTACACTGATTGCAGTAATGTGTTCGTACATGAGCCATTTTAATGCTGGGAGAAAAAATATCTCTTTTGTATTGTGGTAGCACTCACACCGCACTGAGCAAAATACCAAAGCTATGTATTCGACTTCCCTTAATATGGTAGTTAACTAATGGGAGGGGGTTTCCTGCAAAAGAATCGTTTTATAAAATTAGTTATTGCATTGTTTGTAGAAGGAAATGACCATTTATTCCATTAAGAAGCATCAATTGGCTTAGATCGGGAGAAGAACTAGAGTTAAAAAGAACTGACCTTTAAATTGGATCGAATTGTGTGAAAGTTATCTAAGTAATTTTTTAATTTGACGGATCTTAGAAACTGTATCATTCAAATTTTTAAAGAACACAAATCAGTCACAAATTTGGATTGCCAATTAGATACTTAATGCGGACATAGCTTTTTTGATGTTATATTGTATAACTCAGACAGCCGTTTTTATTAATTTAAATATATAAGACAGTTTTATTAATTAATATTATTGAATTAGACTAATTTTTTGTCAATGCAATTTGTCACACACACACACAAAACTTATATTTAAACAAATTGAAATATTTCCGTGTGTAAAATTTCATGGTACTAGAAGGAAATCTTTTGAGAGAATTTTATGAAAACTAATTAGACACTTCATATCGAATTTTAAGCTAAATGTCTCACATGATTTGTAATAGATTTTAAAACTCTCACTCCAACAACGTTGATCAATACAGTATTCGTTGTTTGTAACAATAATGTTCAGTACAAAAGGAATGGTAAGAAAAGTTTGTAGTAAAGTTGAACACACAATTCATTTAGAGAATTATAAAGGAAAATCTTATAACAGAGTCTATTGTTTTTCTATGGTACATGCTCAAAATTTTTTAAAAAGCTTAGAAGATGGTTAATTATTTTTCGCTTTTAAATATATATTCATAAATTGATGGATTTTGATTAACACAAATAACAAACTTGCCCAATTGAAATTAATTTTTTTTTTCAAATTTGTGGTCGGTCTAACTTTAGTTGTGGTTATCCTTAACCTTCCTAATTTACTGCTCAATGAAATAAACTGGTTCGGTATTATTAAAAAACAATTTGGTTCTTACCGTTTACCGCCGACTATGAAGCCGAACACGGCAGAACTAGCCAAATTGTGGTTTTTATACTGGTTGCTATAATTATAAACTTGTTTCCCAACATAGTGGTATACATCGGTTGTGCTAATTTTATTAATAGAAGGCATTTTTTCAAATTCGTAAAACTACTGGTATAGGTAACTTGAATTTAGAAGCATTTTCTTCCTCTTATTTTGTTAGCTTAGAAATTACATGATTTATGAGAACAACAGGTAAAAAATAAGCTAAAATATGGCTTATACCAGTTGTTAATATAACAAATAGGCAAATTTGATAAAACGTATTATAATTGAATTTTTATCATAGTGTTTGAGATTAATTTTCCGTACTTAATAATTAAAGTTTGTGTTAATGTCAGCAAGGAAAAATAGCCTATAATCCCCATATCCTAATAATCAATTGTTTTCTTCAATTAAAGTGCTTTGTTTTAAACAAATTTTCATTAAAATATTAATATTATATATTTAACACAACAATAATAACAAAAGCACTAAAACACTGTTCATTCCAAATCTTTAAAATTATAAAATTTAAATCAGTTATGTTATTGATTTATAATTTTTTTTTCAATTTAGGTGTGTATTTATTAGTGAGACAGCTCCTGCCTTGCCACAATTTAATCCAAAACTCCAGTTCTACCAAGAAATAATGGAGAAAGATCTAACGATGAACGTATTTAAAGCTAACTCATGGGGAACCTATAGGCATTTTAAGTTATCTGAAGGTATGTGTTAGAATGTTTGCATACTTTTTATTATTAACATTTTATTTATGTAGCAATAGTAAAAATTGAACTATATATACTTGTGCATCTAGCATCTTAGTGTGTGAGAGCGAACGAAGGAATCTTGTGATTTTTGGATCTATGTATTCAAGTAATGCTAAGAGGTTATGTTGTTGATACTGTGTTTTAATCCTATGGAGCTGTCTTCGTTAGCGGCGTGACTCTTTTCAATGTTAAAATAAAGATAAATGTCAACTCTGTCACGTACCACCACCAAGTACGTACAAGAGTATGCAAGATTAAAATATTAGTTGCTGTATTAGCATTAGATATTTGCCAGTTTTGTTAGAGTTGCTGTATTGATGCATTAAGAACTCTGTAAAAGCCTAAATGAAATTGTTCATTTTTTAAAAAAATTCTAACAAGATAAAAAATAATTTATAAACTAGATAGATAGGAAATATGATAGGAATACATCGTGATCTTATCAATAGACTTTGAATTTCCCGAGATATGCGCAGGGTTAGTGTCAAGTGGACGTATAATGATTCGTGCCATATTACTGAAAGAATGCTCATTGCAACCTTATATGCATTGTTGGGAAAAGAGAATGCTCTGCTGTTTTCTTCTAAAGAAAAAACAACTGTTTCCCCTTTTTTCAATTCCTACTATTAGCTCACACTCTCTATATATTTGTTTATCTTGGTGGAAATTTTCAATCGTTAATGAAATACATTTTAAAGAGCTCAATTGAGCTAAAATTTTATATACAAGATTATTTTGCAAGACAATACAGTAATTTAGTTATAATTAATAAAAATTTCTTGATTACAACTAATTCAAAGAATTACAAATACAGCCACGTTGGCATCATTTTTGGCGACTTGTGTCAAAACTTAACAGGTTTGTTTCTCACGTTTTAAAGCATTCAGTTGAACTGAAATTTTATAGACACGATTATGTGGGATGACAATATGATACTTTAATCATAATTAATAAATATTAATTATCCCTTAATGTTATGATTCTGTCCTATGTATATACATATTTATATTAATTGTAACTATTTAATAAAAAGTAGCTAAAATAAAAATTTTCTTCGTTGATCTAAGTAGGAATTAAAACATTTTTCTTATATTACTCGTTTTATTTAAAATTTAATCTAATATATTAGGTCTTTTGTTAGTTATAACAAAACCAGTCTGCAGCGTTTTTGGCAGTTCTCTGTTTCGGAGACAAGTATTCCTCCATTGCCATTTGGACACCCTCATAATTCATTTATTTATTTCCATCAAGAAAGTTTTCCAGCAACCAGGTAAACAAAAATGTAAACAAAATGGTAAAATATCAGGAGTATATGCTGGCTGGGGTAGTTTCCCAAACCCAATTATGAAATTTTTTATTCGGTATTTCTTGCCAAGTGTAGTCTAGCGTGGACATGATGAAGAATCATACCCTGTCTGCTGATCAAAGAAGAATATTTATGTTGAATTTCTTTGCTCAAAACATGAAGTTGCCAACAGTAACGGCCGTTTCATTTTCTTTCAGTAACTCATAGTACATTCTACCCTTGCTGTCTCACTAAAAACCCAACATAACCTTCTTCCGATGCACACCAGCTTTAAATGCCTCCTCTTAGAGTAACAGCACTACGTCTTTTTACACTATCACTTTTCATCTCCAGCCACCAAGTAGTTCCAAAACGGTTCCCTTTTGTCACGAACATGATTTGAAAATTACATCTGTATTCTGTCTATTAAATGTTTTTTGCTTTATTCGTGTGGCGCACAAACAGAGAGTTTAGACACAAAACCAAGTATTTTAATGTAATCCAAAGTAGTAGCTTATCAATTCCAAACTTCAAGCCCGCATTTGTTGAAGCTAACGTGGGATTTGTCCTGATCGTTTTGCGTAGCACTTTGTCCCCGAAATCTGATGGCCTTCCTCATCTGGGATCGTCTTTCAAAGAAAACTTTCCCAAAAAAAATTTCACAGGCCATCTTTGGCATGTTCAAAGTGTATAGTTGCTAGCGTCACTTCAAAGCGGAAGAAAGCAGCTGCTCCTACCGAAAATAATACTTCGGACAATACAAGTAATGCACCCAAATCACTTGTCAAGAGGGAAACCCGCAAAAGGGCGATTGTTGACGAGGATGGATTTAGATTACCACCGAAGAAACAGACCGCTAATCCTATTGGTATGCCTTTTCTTTCCTCCCCTGCCGCCATCTTAATGCATCCAAATAGCTCTGCCCCTTCAGCCTCTCCCATAATCCTTTCTAACGCTTCTGAGGAGATTGAATTTGATACCGAGCAAGCGGCTGTCGCTCCTAAAGTTAAAATCCCGCCATTCTTTATCCAGCCAAATCCGGATTGGACCGACCTTATGGTTTTTGCTCATAGCCTCGCCCCCACGCTTCAAAGTAAATTATCAGAGCGTTTCCTGAGAATTACTGTCCAAAGCGAGGAGGAATATAGAAAGCTTGCCACATATTTCAGACACGAACAAATCGCATTCAAATCTTTCATGTTAAAATCGGAAAGACCACTAAAACTTATTTTGAGAGGACTTCCCACTTCCACCGAACTTGAAGCTGTTAAAAAAGAAATTGAGTCGGAGGGTTTCAAAATTCACAAAATTTCTCGTTTAAGGTATCCGACTACTTGCGAAAACTTTTTTTTGAAAAAAAGAAGTTATGGAGATTTTTTTGTGATTTTTATGTTTATTTAGTATATTTTAAGGAAAAATCCTAAAATTGGTAAAAGAAAAAAAAATTATTATTATTAAAATGGGAAAAAACTAGTAAAAATGTACGAAAAATTACATAAACGGGGCCCGCTCTGTACAAAGATTTTATGAACAAATTCTCAATTTTTCAATTTTGGTGTGTTACTTTGTTAAGTGACCTTCAGGATAAGAGATATTTTAATTTTTACAAAAACTAGAGCACTTTATCTTAGTGATTATACGAAATTGCTTAAAAAAACATTGACTATATTCACATAAAGGACTGCAAATTTTGAAATAAAATAGTTATTGATAAATCTGAAGATCAAAACACTTCTACTGTTATGCAGAACATAAGCAAAAAAATTCAGCTAATTATTTTCAAAACTTTTTGAGCAATCACTGTCCCCGTTTGAGTTTTTCGAAAAAAACACATTTCGAGTAAAGCGCATTTTAATGTTTGACATCTTGTGTAAAGTTATGGCATTTGCTTTTACTAAAACGCTTGTAGTTTTTGTTCTAGTGGAGGGAAAATAAAATACTTGGTATTGTTATTAAGCTAATAAAATGGTCTATAAAATAAAGTCAAAAAAAAACTGTCAATTTTTGAAAAAAAATCATGGTTTTAGGGTAGTCGGATACCTTAACTAAATTCCAAAGCAAAGCCCCAATGCCGCTGATTTACATTCAATTAATTAATTATCTAAATGCCAACTCAATCTACAATTACGTAGATATGTTCGGTACTCGTGTAGCTTTTGAGCCGTATGATGGATCCCGTAATAGAAGGCCCAACCAGTGTTGGCGTTGTCAGGGATTCTTCCACAGTTCAGAAGCCTGTCACCTCCCAATGAAGTGTCTGAAATGTGCAGGACCCCATCAAGCAAAAGATTGTACTTTGCATTTTGAGGATCCCCTCAAATGTGCAAATTGCGGTGGAGAGCACGCAACTAACTGGAGGCAATGTCCGCGTTTTCCAAAAAGCAAAAAGGCTCCAAACCATCAAAACAAAGGTGAGAATATTAAAAATAATAATGCGAAGCCCTCCAATAAAAACATTAATCAAAGGAATCAAAATTCTGCACTGGAGGTGATGCCCTCGTCACAAAATTTGAAACACAATAATTAACTTCGGTCTCCTCAAAGTTACCGTACCACAGACTCTAAACTACCTTACTCCAAAGTTGTCTCGGGACAAATTCCGGCAAACCAACCAAGGAAAAATATAAATAATAATAATGATCAAAATTTTTCGGCTCTATTCTGTTCTGTTTTGGCCATTTCCAATGATGCAGGAGTAGACCAAAATTTACTAGCAAAAGCATTTCGGCAGGCTCTCCCTGCCCTAAAAAATTTAAATGATGCTAACGAGAAAGCCTGCGTAATTTTTGAAGCGTACGTAGCAAGGACGCAATTACGCCCCAATGCTCGCAGCCTAACATTCAATTTCAACGTGCAATCTTTGTCGATTTGCTTCTGGAATGCGAACGGACTTCGACCCAAAATTTGTGAAGTCCGCGACTTCGTATCAGAACAAAACCCTGATCTGTTGTTAGTTCAAGAAACAAAACTACAACCCGGTCTAGATCCACTTATTGCGAATTATCGTCTTCATAAACACGACAGAAATAATTTTCCGCGTTCTCGAATAGATGGAGGTACCGCTATTTACTGCATACGATCATAACAGAGTTACGATCATAACAGAGTTCCATTGCCGACTCTGCAGTATATGGATGCATCCGCAATTGAAATTAAATTTAATAATTTCCCCCCTATCCGAATTGCTTCAGCGTACGCTCGAAACACCCCGGAAAATAATAGAAAATTCCCTGATAAAGATATTCTCAAAATTCTTAATTCTGGCCGAAATATTATCATTGCTGGAGACTCAAATGCCGCGCATCGTACGTGGAGTAACGCTAGATCAAATGCATTTGGCTATGCTCTCCGCAAAATTGTTAATAATAAATCGAATGTGAGGATTGTAGCACCGCACACTCCTACACATATCAACGCTAGTTCTAGACCGGGTGCAAGAGATTCTATTATTGATCTAGCAGTTCTTAAAAATATCCCCTTCAATCATAATATTAGAGTTATAGATGATCTTGAATCAGATCATCTACCGGTCATTCTTACTCTATATACTGTCTCTGCTCTAATCAAAATTCCGGATCAACTCTCCACCAATTGGGAGAACTTCAAATTTCTTTTAAATAACAAACCAATCCCCATCCCTCCTTCCTCCAGCAATGACGACCTCGAAATTGCAATTAGAAGGCTTGGAGAAAATATTTCTGAAGCTCTCATAGAAGCTTCAAAACCTAAATTTAAACAACCCTCCTTAAAACTCTCCTCCGAAATTAAAGATAAAATTCGCCACAGAAATCGTATTCGGAAATTTTGGCTACGTACCAGAGATCCTGCAGTGAAATCTGAGTTCCGAACACTCAGTCGTGAGGTTACAAAAGACATTAGACACTTTTTCCAATCTCGTTGGGAATCTCACATAGCGGCACTTACGCCGGAGACAGGCACTCTTTGGAGGAAAATCTCCCTATTCAAAAAACCACCTCAAAACATCCCCCCTAAAGAGCGCACTTGGCAGTGTAGCAAATCACCCTCTGGAGAAGGCGGAAGTGATTGCTGACAGCCTTCAAAAGCAGTTCGAACCCAACACTGAAGCTGAAAACGACCGTTTTACAGCTCGTACACAAAGGAAAATTAAAAGATTCCTGGACACTCCTACCTGTCTCGACCTGGAAAAAACAACACCAGGGGAAGTACAGGAGTATATTAAAAAGCTTAAGATCAATAAATCTCCTGGATTGGATTTAATTACAAATCGCATCCTTAAAAATCTCCCCTCAAATTTGTTCTTTTTTATTGTCATGCTGTTCAATCTATTGATGGAGAACTGTCATTTCCCTAAGAATTGGAAGACTGCCGTGGTGGTCCCCATACTTAAACCCAATTCTAATGATACTCAACCTCAAAATTACCGTCCAATCTCGCTACTCAGTAGCTTGAGCAAAGCGTACGAATTTGTTCTTTTGAATCGCCTTAATCAGCACTGCATAGCCAGGAATATTATTATTCCTGAACAGCATGGCTTTGTCACACAGTGCTCCACAGTAACCCAGTTACTAAGAGTTACTGAGCTAATTCATCACGGCTTTCAAAATAACCAGGCCACGGGTATGCTTTTTGTGGACATAGCCACAGCCTTTGACAAAATTTGGCATGATGGCTTGCTATCCAAGATGATGCGACTTGGGTTTTCGGACCAACTCATCAAAATTATACACTCCTACCTAAACTCCCGTGAATTTAGGGTAAGAGTTGAAAACAGTCTCTCCACCCCACGTCCAATTCTCAGTGGGGTACCACAAGGATCTTTATTAGGGCCCAAGCTCTTTAATCTATACATCAACGACATTCCCAAGGCTGTCGAAGTCCACTTAGCGATGTACGCGGACAACACTGCCATTTTTACCCAAAACATTTATAACTGCAATATCATTGAGCGGCTACAAAATTATCTCATTCGACTCGAAACCTGGCTTAACGACTGGAAAATAAAGGTTAATGCATCTAAAAGTGCATGCCTCCTCTTTACGAGACAGCGGTGCATCGGAAACCTCCCGCATGTCAACATTTTTAATCTGCCTGTCCCCTGGGTTACTGAATATAAGTACCTAGGGTTAATACTTGACACTAAATTAAACTTTGCTAAACACATCCGTTCCGCCCACCAAAAGGCGGCTGGAATGAGATGCACTCTAAATCGCTTGATTTCTCCCAAGAGCAAGCTCGCATTAAGGCAAAAGGTTCTATTATACAAAGCCATTCTTCACCCCATCATGCTGTATGCTTCTCCCATCTGGGCACCGGCGGCAGTTACTCACCTGAAAAGATTGCACACTTTTCAAAACATTCAACTGCGTAGAGCAGCAAACGCACCTTGGTTTGTCAGGAACGAAGTCTTGCATAAAGATCTTAATATTCCGCCCCTTCTTGATTTCATCAAAAAACAATCAGAAAATTTCTTCGACCGGTTACCACAGATTTCAAATGAATCTATCCGGAAAATCCCAGCTTACGACAATTCTATTCCTAGCTCTTCTAAGAGACCTAGAGCAGTTCTTAATCACTCGTATCAACACTTCTCGGCCCTGAAAAGGATGACAATGCCTTGATATGATCTTTAAAATTATGAAAATTATGATCTTTATTGTTATAGTAGTTGTTTTCTTTTGCAAGACTTCACTCACTCTAATTATTCCCCCCACGCCATGAAAGTTTTTGATCGCGTTTAGTATGGCAACTTCACCCCTCATGATCTTATTTTAAACTCCTCTACCTGTTCTTACTTTCTTCCAAGTGGTTACTTAAAACTTCCTTTCAATAATCGCACGCAGTTATCTTAGAGGTATCGTGTAACGGACTTAAAAATATTATTCTCTTAATCCTTGTTATTAAAGAAACCCTTTTCTCTTCTCGTTCCGTCGAGATGCGGCAGACGGTTGAAAGACGGGCTTTGCTGTCATGGACATGTGACGTCATTTTCTCTTCGTTTTCCTATGAAAGCGAAACAGAAACTAAATCAACTGGGAGAGTGGTTTCCCACCCACCCCTCCACCAGCGTTGTTGCGCTGCATTTAATGTGGACTGCTTTCTATTTTTTATGTACTTCAACAAATTGTTCTCTGTTAAATTTATTCTGATGAGTGGATAATAGAGTTTTCTCTAAGGTTCCACGTAAATGTATAACCGTTACCTTTGTTCAATGTGTTACTGCTTCTTATCCAAACATGTCACACAAGTTTCTTTTTGTCTCCATTGCGTTATTCCCTTTTCGAAACTGAAACAACATACAACATCTTCAGTGCACTTTTTCTTCACTCATGTTGACAGTTTTTGATGTCCCCCCCTGGGAGAATATCTCTCGGAGTGTCAGCATGAGCTAGAGGTGTAGGATTATAACGAAAGAACTAGAATCAAACATTATCTTAATATAATTTTATTAAGATATTCAACTTAAACGTTTAACAAATTAAATTATAATAATTAATGTGAGAGAATCTGCAATGGAAAAATACGTAAAACACAATATATATATTTAGATAATAAGACTTAATCTAATTGAGACAACTATCAATAACTGAACCGCCTAATCACTGATTCTAATATTAAATAGTCAATCCTACCTTATTACAGCTTGGAGAAACAATCAATATTGGTTTATGCTCAATCTTGTCTTTATTTGCATGCACTGGTGTGCAACTTGACCTTCATATATTCGATCACTTATAACTTCTAGTCACCGTCACGTAAAGCTCATTCAGACTTGAACCACGAACTATATTAACTTTTCTCTACTTGCCATCAACTGCCACAAACTAACATCAATTGTCATACATTACTCTACATTGCCATTTCGTTTACTCTTAAGTTCCGATAGTTAAAAGCTTGTTCATTTGCATCTTTCATTCACACTTCACTTCTTGGATTTGGTTGGAAAAGAGTTGCCATTAATTCTGACCCAAAGAACCCAAAGGACATGTTAAAGAAAAGACGCGTGAGCCCGTCACCATCCCCTCCAAGAAGCAAAACGTGATTTATTCGAGGGTCTTAATGGCCCTTAAGAAATTACGTGTCTAAATTTTATTTTACTCTTAACTTTCTACGCCTTATTTCAATTTCTAATATTCATTCTAACCATTAATTTCCAATATTCCACTTAAAATTTAATTTTCACTATTCATTTAAAGTTTAATTTTTAATATTTCTCCTTAATTTGAATTTTCAACAGCCACAACAAATTTTACTCAATCAACTAGATCAACACCAGCAGTTATGTATTTTTATCATGGTAGATTCTCACATGTACGAAATAAATGGACATGCCCCATCAGGGCGACGGGACCGGGGAAAAACCATATATGACTTAAATGGTAAAAAAACGAGGTTCACATGTCCCTTAACTAACTTAATTCTACTTAAATGCTACTTAAACTATTACAATTCTTCTGCCTTTTCCTGGTCCACTTGTCTTTTGTACAAAGAAAGATTAATTATTATAATTCTTCTGATTTTTCTACATAGACTTCAGGGTCTGTCATCCTGAAACAAAAACTCTTTAAATCATTTGGCAAAAACAAAGTTTCACACATTACGATTACATTTAAAAATTTTTATACATTATATATCACTTTTAAATTACAACTAATTTCTATACATATATCTCATCTGGCTTTTTCAAAAACTTCCCCTCAAATCGCGTAGCGCTTGTTAATGTTATGTTAATATGCTGTCTACGCCGCGTCCCCCAAAACCACATGCACTTTAATATGAAACAATATAAAAATATATATGCATACACTATACAATTACAATAATTTTTCAATAAACCATTAAAACAAATAACCAAAGGAATTGTCGCATCTTAGCGAAGTCATAGCAGAAGTAAACAAATGCATTTTTACAGTTGTTTTCTCCAGAATCATACAAAAATTTACAAGACAAAAGCTTATTTTTCTCTTCTAGAAAAACACACTCATTGTAGTGTCCACTTTTGCTTGGCTTCTTAAATTTTAAATACCCGGCCGTGACTTGCTTCATTGCAATAATTCTTCCAACCACTTGTTCGAAAGAATATAAAAAGAAACGATACAACCTGGTTCTTATAACTTGTAGTTGGCATTTCCTACCAGGACCTCTAAGGATAGTGATCTTCTAGTACTCGCTCCTTTCTTTTTTTGTTCCTCCCGTTGTTGGTCACCTTTCCGTTTGGCATTCCTGTTGCTTGATCTTGTTCGCTCATCAATGTAGGGATTGTCTTTCCTTACTCTGCCTTTCCTGGATCGACCTGGTCCTCCCTGTCGTGTCTTCATCTCCATGGCTGGTCGGGACTCCACTTCTCTTCCAACCCTAGGTCTAAGATTATACCGGTTCGTGCTTACCGCTACTTTATCTTGTTTCGAGCGTTTCCTGCTACATTTTTGCAAAACATTAGAATCATTTGATGGCAATGCTGTTTTAGGCACTCTATAATCTGAACTTTTCCGAAACTTCCTAATTTTCCTTTCTGGTCCACTCGACCCAGATTCAAGTGATCGCTTATATCCAATAATTTCATTTTTGCTTCTTTTAATCCTTCTACTTTTCTCAGACCAAGAACTAGGTATTGATCTGATAAGTGATCCGCGCTTATTGATCTTATTTGTGTGTCTCTCACCCTGGCCATTTTTTAAAAAAACTTAACCCTTTTTCCTCCAACTCACGCTTTACATCTGACCCTTTCTTTTTACCATCTAGCGACTCATTTGATCTCCGTTGTAATCTGTCAAAACCACTCGATTCATAGCGTAAACTACCGTTATCCGAACTACCAGTTCTTAACTCCGCCTCGTTGCATTTCCTATGACGATATATTCTAACCTGATCTACATTAATCGTTAACCTTTTTCCCGCCTTCCATACCACTTTGTTGTTATTCTTTACAACTAATACTCTATACGGACCTTCAGATTTTGGTTTAAATTTAGGTACCAGTTTTCTTGTTGCCGAACTTAAAGGATGTGTTGCTATCAAAACCCAATCATTCACCTTAATTTGCACATCACGCCTGCGTCTATTATAATATTTCTCCCATTTTTCATGCTTAGCTTTTGTGTTTCGTCTAGCCTCCTCAAATAATCTCTCAATCTCCTACTACAAATTCAGACCCATCCGATACCATCACTAATTTCTGAAAAGGTGTAATCAACTTTCGACCTAAAATTAATTCTACAGGGGTTTTTACCGTTGCTTCATTTACTAACGTACGAATAGCATAAGCAAACTCACGTAAGAATTGGCCCCATGTGTCATGTTGCTCATTGATATAATTTTCAATCATTTGCACCAGATCGTGATTTACGCGTTCTGTTCTACATGCTTGAGGTCTATAAACAACAGTCTTCACATCCCTTATGCCTAATATTTCACTTAAATTCTCGAAAATATCGGAAATAAATTGGGGACCGTTATCACTTATTAATTTTTTGGAGCTCCAAAACGCGATATATAATTATCAAAAAAATTATCTGCTATAACTCGAGCAGAGGTTTTTTAAGGGGTATGATTTCAGCCTACTTGCTGAAATGATCCGTAATTACTAATACATATCGGTTACGTCTTACTCTCGACACAGGATACAGACCTAACAAATCTAACGTAACTATTTAATTTGGATAATTTGATACAATCGGAATTAATCTACCAGCTGGTAACGCGTTTTTATAATTAATTCGACACATGTGGCATGTAGAGACATATTGATCAATAAATTTTCTCATATACGGGAAATAACAAGCATCCTTTGTTTTATGATAAGTTTTAAAACGTCCAAAATGACCTGCTAATGGCTTGTCGTGAAGTTCTCTCATTATTTCATTCCTTAAAGATTTTGGGGGGAATGTATACTCGCATTTCTCCTAATGACGTTGCATATTTCACATAAAATAACAAGCCTTCTATTAAACGAAAATCGCGGGAACAATTCTCACATATTGTCGCTTTAATTGAGCTATCTTCTGGGTTTTCCAGATATCCATAGATATGACCTAATTCTGGGTCCGCTCTTTGCTCTTCTATTAACTGATCTTGTGCAAATCCCTGATTATTGCACAATGAACTTTCTCTCCTATTATACTTTCAATTGGGATTCTCGACAAAACGTCAGCACTGCATTTTGAGTTCCGGAACGATGTTCCCACTCTATATTAAACTCTGCTAATTTTAATGCCAATCTGATGATTCTATTTGACAAATTTTTACCATGTGTTAAACGTGTTAACGCAGCATGATCTGTAATAACCTCTTAATCGGCAAAGAACCTAAATACGTTCTGAATTTATTTAGAGCCCAAACCACTGCTAAACATTCCCTCTCTCTGTTACAGTGTAATTCCTCTCCACAGCACTAAGCGTACGAGAAGCGAATACTACTGGTCTCTGCTCTAGGTTATGAACTGCTCCGACCCCTATATTGAGCTCGCATCCGTAAATAACTCGAAAGGCTTTTTGAAATCCGGCAATTTTAAATTTAACACTTTTGTTATGACCGCTTTGACCTCGTCGAATGCTTTCTGCGTCTTAATTGACCCCAAAAAAATTTTTAGTTTTCGTTTAAGATTATAAAGAGGCTCGCAAAGATCAGCATAATTTTTAATAAATTTTGCGTACCACAGGGACATTCCTAAAAATTTTGACACCTCTTTATAATTTCGCGGTGGTTTCATTTCAACTGTAGCTTGAACTTTTGTTTCATCAGTTTTAATTCCTTCCTTATTAAAAATTAAACCCAAATATTTTAACTCATCACAACCAAATTTGCATTTGTCTTTGTTTAACGTTAACTCCTCCCCATGCAATAATAGAAAAACTTCTTTCAAATGCTCAATATGTTGAGTGAATGATGGAGACGATATAATCACATCGTCCATATATACATTCACAAACTTCCCTATCCCTCGTTTGAGAATTATAACAATTGCTTTTTGAAAATTGGGAGCCGCCCCTGATAAGTCAAATGGCATTCGGCGAAAAGCTAAATGCCATTTTTTGTGACAAACGCAGTCTTAACTATATCACTACGGTTTACATCCATCTGAAAATATCCTGACATAAGGTCGAAGGCCGACATTATCTCTGTGCGGAATGTTCATTATTAAATCGTCTATTAAGTGTAAAGGGTAACGGGGATACTTTGTAATAGCATTAAGTTTCCGATAATCAACAGCAAATCTATATGCTTCCGGATTATCCGGCGGTGTGTAACCTATTATTCTTTCTACATAACACAACTGATGACACGTACGGGGATTGAATGGGAATTATAGTTCCTTCTTTCAAAATTTTGTCTACATGATAATCGAGAATCCCTTGCTTCACCCTATCATAACGGTACGGCCGGGAAACTACCGACGGGTTATCTCCCGTGTCAATCTCATGATATAAAACATGCGTAATCCCGGGTTTATCTGAAAACAATCCTTGGAAACTATTAAACAAATCTTGTAATTCCCGTCTCTGTTTTTCATCTAATTTTGTATTAGAAAGATCTATTTCTACTTTTTCTTCCTCAGCTGTTTTAACCACTTTATCAATCTGCAAATCCGGAATCTCCAAAGATTTCCGATCAAAGTCCAAAATAATGTTTGATCCACCTGTGAAATCTATCCCAAGAATACATGGGTATTCCAAATCTGCCAACACGTGGAACAACCAAGGTTTTTCAAACTCCCTTATTCGAATATTCAATTCCACAATTCCAATATTCTGACATTTAGCTCCCTGTGCCGTGATCACCTGAGTACGCGATTTTTTTACTGGTTTATAAAAAAATATTTTCGGTATGTCTCCTCCGATATAAATGACTTCTCCGCTCCAGTGTCCCATAATGCTTTCGTAAAAGTCTCGTTTAATAAAATAGGAACGTATGGAAGTTCCACTGGAGACATGCATATTGCCGAAAGCTTAACCGGTACCTCGTTTATCGACTCCGTCTGTTCACTTTTAACATCACTCACTTTCAAAACATTCAATCGTCCCCTTTGCCTTCTATCGCCTCGACTAAAATTTTCACTCGAACCCTTATTTCTGTGGTCCCCTCTACTAAAATTGTCATTTTGACCTCCGTTTCTAAATGGATATCCCCTATCGTTAAATCTTCGATCATCGTTTTGAAACCTATTCCTGCTCTCTAACCACTGATTTCCTTGATGGCTATTCTCGTAGTTACCCCTATAATCATTTCTACCATTACTCGGTCTACGCAACACTTCAGAATTTCTCCAATTTCCTCGATTATTACCAACATTAAACATCCTACGTTCATTCCAACCTCGTCCTTCCACATTATACCTATTTCTCGAACCCCGTATTGCCTTGCATGAATATCTTTCCTCAAATTTAGCTAAGATCTCCACACATAATCCTGTACTTGTGGTTCAAGTCTAACAAAAATATGATCTACCAGAGCTTTCTCAGACATCCCCAGTTCTAATTTTTGATTCAATTTTAACAAATCGTAAACAAAATCCGTCGGTTTTTGGTTCCATCTCTGTTCCGACGCATAAAAACGTGTCTCTAAATCTTTCCTATTTTGGATGGCAGGGAATGCTTTCGACAAGGCTGCTTTCAGCTGCGCGAAGTCCGTGGTAGTATTCTGCACTAACGCGGATATCTGATACCAATCTAGGGTTCTCCCCAGGAGATGACCTTTCAAATAAGCATACGATAAATCATTGGGTATCTCAAGTAATTTGATTTGATTGTCACAATACCCTCCATAAACTCGCTGACGTTCTCACACCCGGAAAAGTACACTTCTGGTAAAACCTTAAACCCTCTTGCGTTTCTCATCTCGGAGTCATATAGATTAAACCATGTTGGGCGCCATTGTGATTTCCCCCTGGGAGAATATCTCTCGGAGTGTCAGCGTGAGCTAGAGGCGTAGGATTAACGAAAGAACTAGAATCAAACATTATCTTAATATAATTTTATTAAGATATTCAACTTAAACGTTTAACAAATTAAATTATAATAATTAATGTGAGAGAATCTGCAATGGAAAAATACGTAAAACACAATATATATATTTAGATAATAAGACTTAATCTAATTGAGACAACTATCAATAACTGAACCGCCTAATCACTGATTCTAATACTAAATAGTCAATCCTACCTTATTACAGCTTGGAGAATCAATCAATATTGGTTTATGCTCAATCTTGTCTTTAATTGCATGCAGTGGTGTGCAACTTGACCTTCATATAAAGGGTGTTTTTTTAGAGGTGTAGAACTTTAAATTGCAATAAAACAACGATGTATTATTCGATTGACATGAATTTTTTTTATTCGAAAGATAATCTTGTGGCATTACATTTTAAATATGATTTCTGGCATATGACTGCCACGGCTGGCTTGGATGTAGTCTAATCTGGACGTCCAATTTTCGATGACTTTTTCCAACATTTGGGGCCGTATATCGGCAATAACACGGCGAATGTTGTCTTCCAAATGGTCAAGCGTTTGTGGCTTATCCGCATAGACCAATGACTTTACATAGCCCCACAGAAAATAGTCTAGCGGTGTTAAATCACAAGATCTTGGAGGCCAATTCACAGGTCCAAAACGTGAAATTAGGCGGTCACCAAACGTGTCTTTCAATAAATCGATTGGGGCACGAGCTGTGTGACATGTTGCGCCGTCTTGTTGGAACCACAGCTCCTGGACATCATGATTGTTCAATTCAGGAATGAAAAAGTTAGTAATCATGGCTCTATACCGATCACCATTGACTGTAACGTTGTGGCCTTCGTCGTTTTTGAAGAAGTACGGACCAATGATTCCACCAGCCCATAAAGCGCACCAAACAGTCAGTTTTTCTGGATGTAACGGTGTTTCGACATACACTTGTGGATTAGCTTCACTCCAAATGCGGCAGTTTTGTTTGTTGATGTAGCCATTCAACCAGAAGTGCGCTTCATCGCTAAACAAAATTCGCTTATGAAAATTAGGAACAACGGCAATCTCGTTTGGGGCCCATTCGACGAATCTACGCTTGCTTGATGATCGTTTTGATGAATTGCCAAACCAAACTGAGAATAAATCACTTGACAGCTGTTAAATCGGTCGCCATCTTGGAAAGTAATGCCAACCTAAACTTCCATACCTGGAAAAAAACACTCTTTATTTGATCACTTATAACTTCTAGTCACCGTCACGTAAAGCTCATTCAGACTTGAACCACGAAATATATTAACTTTTCTCTATTTATCATCAGCTGCCACAAACTAACATCAATAGTCATACGTTACACTACATTGCCATTTCGTTTACTCTTAAGTTCCGATAGTTAAAAGCTTGTTCATTTGCATATTTCATTCACACTTCACTTCTTGGATTTGGTTGGAAATGAGTTGCCATTAATTCTGGCCCAAAGAACCCAAAGGACATGTTACAGAAAAGACGTGTGAGCCCGTCACAAATTTTTCAAATTTAAAAAATGTTACTAAAATGCAAAAAATGTGCATAAATCATCAATAACATGCCACACACACACACACAAACTAACTGTTTAAACCTATTTCAGCCGGTTCTAAATTCTTGCTAATGAACGACAACGCATAAAGTTCCCGAGCTCAAAAACAACAGAACTTTCCTTTATTCCCTTCTCAAATTGTGGGGAGCGCCCCTAGGGGTCGTGATAAACTTACACGGAGTCGCGAGCCTATCAAAATGTCGAAAATAAAAGATTTGAAAAATTACAAATGTTCTGACAGGAAGCAAAACAAAATACATTCTGACATAATGAAAGTAAAATACACATTTATACTGATGTAATATACTTAATAATTTATCAGTTCAGCACAATGTACACTGCTGGCCACCGTAAATGCAACACCTTGAAGGAAGCATGCAAATAACATGAAATTTACAACATGCATTAGCGGAAGTGAGATATGCAAATGATTATCTTTTCAGTGCAGACACACATCACGCACGCCTGTGGCGACCCCTCAAAACGCTATTTAATGCTTGGAGATTTTGACGATTTCAAGTTCGGAAATTGTGTTTTTCTTGTGGTTTTTTCAAAAAACGATCAGTTATGTTGTATGTCATGGCTAAATTTTAAGCATAGTTTGACAAGTTGTGGATAACTTACATGCCATCCCAATGTTGTCATGGTATTCTTTGTGTGTGTGTGAACGGCAAGCGATGTGGGCGTTTCAAAATGTACCGCCATTAACGAAATGTAAACAAATCCAAAAAAACGAGTGAAGTTGAGAAACAGCTTTTGCTGATGGCATCTGTGCATTAAATATCTGGTCGCCGCTTGTGACGTCACGGTTCTATCTGGCCACTCGGGAGTTTTCTTAATAGTTTATATCGCTTGTTGTGGAAGTAATACAATATGCTAATTGTATTAGTGTATAAATACTAATCGCTACTGTTGTGTAGTCAGTAGCAGTTGGGTGTTTCTCATCAAGTAGCTGACTCTGTATTGTACTCAAATGTTTTTGAGCAAGGTGCTCAGTTAGAGTGTATTCAATTGTTTTTCATTTTAAAAATGTCATTGTAAATTTCATCTTTTTGCATCGTCTTCAATAAATATTTTGTCTAAGAAATTCTTGTCTTTAATGAAATAGTCCTCCACAACCGTTATTTAATTTTTAAGATCCATTGTTCTTAGCTCTACTAGTTAGTTAGTTTTTTTTACACTTTAATGTTAGAAGTGTAGAACTTAAGATAGGAGAACAAGTTATGTCTCGTAGAAAACAGCGATCAGCTTTTGATTAAGTATCTGAGTTCGACAGAGGAAGGATAGTGGCCTACCGAGATTGTGGATTATCTTTCAGGGAAATCGGTAGTCGTGTTGGACGAAACCAAACAACTGTAATGCGGATATGTGACCGTTGGATGCAGGAGGGTACGGCGAACCTACGTGGTTGATCGCATCTACCTCAGTGCATCACTTCACGAGAGGACATGCAAATTATGCGCATGACAGTGACGGATCGCTCAGTCACATCACGAACCATAGCACGGCACATTGAGTCAGTAACGCATCATTCAGTGTCTGCGCGTACCATTCGACGCCGTTTACAGCAGAGTGGTCTGTCCGCAAGACGTCCACACACATTGCTTAGTCTACCCTTGACGCAAAACCACAGACGTATCCGCCACCAATGGTGCGATGAAAGGATGTGGGTGGCAGAATGGAATGAAATTGTCTTCACTGATGAGTCACGCATCTGTCTGCAACACCACGATGGTAGGATTCGAGTCTGGAGACACCGTGGAAAGAGAATGCCGAACAGCTGGTGTTATGCACCGCCATACTGGTCCTGCACCGAGTATTATGGTATGGGGCAGTATTGATGTCCCCTGTCTCACTCCCCTCTAGTACGCATTGCCGGTACTTTAAATAGCCAGCACTACATCTCTGAGGTGTTGGAGCACACAGTTGTCCTTCCTTATCTTCAGGACTTGGCCACAGCCATATTTCAACAGGATAATATGCGACCACACGTGGCACGCATTGTCCAAAGGTTCTTTGTCAATCACCAGATTGAATTGTTTCCCTGGCCGGCTCGCTTGCCGGATCTTTTGCCGATAGAAAAAATGTGGTCCATGGTTGCTCAACGATTGACCTAGATTACACCCTCAGCTGCCACACCAGATCAACTTTGGCAGCGTGTGGAAGCTGCTTGGTCTGCTGTACCCCCAAGAACACATCCAAAGTCTCTTTGAATCAATGCCGAGGCGTGTGGCAGCGGGTGATATCCAACAATGGTGGCTACCTGGCTACTGATTCTGCAGGAACCACACTTCACAGAAGTCTATAAATTTAATCATTTGATACTTGGTCAACATGTTATCTACAAAATAAATTTTGTTGTGCTATCTCTTGTCTTTCTTTATGTTGCATTTACGGTGGCCAGCAGTGTATTTGACAATTAATTTATCAATACTAATTTAAGCCCAAGATTAATAATTACATACTAATGACTTCCATGGTTTGCATACACAAAATTATTTTCAAAATTTAATACTTATCTTGATAATTTAAACGGTTTATAATTAAATCGTATTGTAGCTTTTTACATCAAATATTCTTATTATTGAATTCAACTCATTGTTATTGTATGGACGGGGCGCGATGAAA